>PVIA01010640.1:0-50305 GCA_004024845.1 Tonatia bakeri
AGTATGTTTAGTGCCCAGCACACAGTATGTTTTCAGTAGATGTTCATTGACTTGTTCAGAATTTTCTCAGAAACTTGCTCAGAGGGCTTTGTTTAAACATGGAAACTGAAGCAGGAAAACTGAAAGGTTTTCAGAGAAACTGAAGCAGGAAAGGGCTGAATGTTTTACACGTGGCTCAAACCTCCCAACTCTGCAGCCCAGTGCTCCCCACTTGAAATCATCCGTAGCGTTCAGTGGGCTCAGGTACATTATATAATAACTGTGATTTACCTGTAGTCCCACTGAAAACTTTATTTATAACTTGCCCAATCTCCTGAAGGGCTCCAGAACTGTTCACAAGACTTAGCATATATAGTGGATACTCAATATAATTTGCTGAATGATTGCAATACTGAATCATCCATCTCATTAGGAAAAGCTTTTTTATTAAGTTCCACCTCAGTTACAGAAGTTACTCATCAAATCCCATTCTGAATGAAACTGCTGTTCTTTGCAAATATTTAAGATATGTAGGCTTTGGTTTTTGCCTTCAGTTTTCTTCAGGGAGCACCACAAGGAATGGAGGCTATCCCCTTCTGTCTTCTGAGGCATACTAAATTCATTCTTCATCCAGATTGTAAGTATGAACATAAAACACAGACTTATCTTAATCTCATTATAGGGGGGAAAACCCACAGTTAAGCTATTTGAAATAAAGAGAAATTTTGTGTAAGGGTCTGAAGAAATCCTGTGACTAATGATACACCTGGGACCTGGGGGAACTCATCTTCAGGCAGACCATTCCCCTTGGTCTTTCTCGGAATATTCTCTATTCTTCTTGCATGTTGGCTCCATCTTTCCTGGCGAAGTCAGCTTCTTCCACGGGCTTCTTAGGGTCTGCTTTCCCACAACTTCAGCTGCATTTAACTTTGCATTTAGCCACATTTTAAAGTCTGGCCAAAGCCCTAGCTGAGGTAGCTCAGTGGATTGAGTGCAGACCTGTAAATCAAAGGGTCATCAGTTCAACTCCCAGTCAGGGCACATGGTGGGCTGTGGGCCAGGTCCCCCAGTTCAATTCCCAGTCAGGGCACGTGGTGGGCTGTGGGCCAGGTCCCCAGTAGGGGATGTGTGAGAGGCAACCTCATATTGATGTTTCTCTCCTTCTCTTTCTCCTCCCTCTAAAAATAAATAAACAAAATATTTTTTAAAATTTAATAAATAAAATAAATTTCACCATAAAGCCAATTTTAATACTAATCAATTATACATGACTTTATGGCTCTGGAGTCTACAATGTCAATTAATTCAGTCTCTATGTTTCCAGTCCCCAAATTTCTAGGAGAATTGCAATGGCCTAGCTTGACTCACATGGCTATTCTTGGTCCAATTACTAAGGGGATGAGTCATACCCCTTCAGGGGTGTTAGCAGGAAAAGTTCTCCAAAAAGGGGGTCTGGGTAAAAGGAAATGATGGATGTATCTAGAACAAGAAGCTTCAAAAACTTACCATGGAAATGTGTTTTTGGAAGAAGGAGATACTTTTGATGACATTGTGGTAAGAACATTTAAAATAAAAAAGAATAAAAATTCATTCCTTTCTTCATAGTCAGTGCTAATTCACTTTTTGTTGCTAAAGCACATCCTCTCTGGATCTTCTAGTTCTCTCCCACAAACGACCCTTCGAGGGTGATTTTCCTGAACTCTGGCCTTGCAGATCCTAAGTTAGAAGTCAAATAACAAGGATAAACCCTTCAAACATTTTGTGTTGCTTCTGGCAGTTTTATTTGTAATGATCATTTGGACTAAATTAAAGTGAAGTTGAAGATACTGGAGCTCGAACTCCAGGGAAAAGATTGAAAAAGCTGGGGATACTTTTGAAGCTTAAGAAGATGAAAGAGATCGTAAGTAGTCTTGAACTTTTCTTTGATAATTTACTTATTTAAAAATCTGCTTTCTTCAAAAATAGTACATGATTTTATTGAATAATTAACTTTGGAAAACATGGATAACCTTACATCTTAAAGATTTTAAAAAAGGCTGACTAGAAATGACTATAAATTTGATCATTAAACTTTTTTTAAAATGGTGCAATTTTAACTTGATTATAGAAAATTTATAATGTTAATACCCTGTTACTCAGAGCTGGATTCAATTCAGCCTCAAATATCCCATCTACACTAGACATGTTTAGAGGACCTGCTAGCCCATAGTAGCTTCTGGTGAGGCAGTCTCTACAAGAGAGAGAGGGAGAAGTGGGGAGAGAGAATTTGAACCAGTACTGGGGGACATGATCCAGTCCAAGATTGACTTTTAATACCCGATGTTCAAAAAATGTGTATTCCATCTCTCAGGAGTGTGAAGTAAGAAATTCCAAGAGAAGGAACTCGGGAAGTATTATTGGGAGCAGGAGCTAACCCATTATAACTCAGAGGGACTTGATTTTCAATGTACTCTGCAAAAGTCAAAGAGGAAAGAAAATAAGAGCAGAAGAAACCCACCTAGAGACAGAAAGAGAAAAGCGGCAACACATTAGAAATCAGGAATCTCCGAGGAATTGACAGCCTGGTGGTCCCTAGAGCTGCCCCAGTTCTGTTTTTAACCCACGTGAGACTTACAGCAAAACCTTCCTTTTCCTAAAGGATCATGAGTGACTCTCTGTTTCTTGTGACTGAAAAGGCCTAACGACAACACCATGTTATCCAGGGGGCATGTAAAAGGCCAAGGGCTGCCAACTTATATTAGACGATGAAACCTGATATTTTGATATTCACAATACTGACATTGACCCTTTGGAAACTGAAATTCGAAGAGGTTTGGGTGTTTTGGTGATGCAGAACGTTTGTATGTTGGCCTGCTCTCCCAGAGCAGTGAGCTGGGACCTTCCCCGCACCCACGCTGATGCAAGCAAACTTAGCATCTGGCTCGGGACTTGGCCACAGCAGACACGGCACCAACAAAGGCGTGACAGAACTTGTGTTGCTCGGAGGTGAGTGGCCGCTCCAGTCCAGGGGTAAGATGCCTTTCCAGTTCCTGAACAAGCAGCTGGTTCCTTGGCAAAGCCATGAACTCCTGTCCTCAGTGCGAGGAGATGAAAGGTCCTGAAGTCGAAGGAAGCTTTTAGCCACCCTATGTATGGTAGTCACTCTGGGAGCTGGGGGAGAGCTGGAGGTGCCAGCCCCCTGTAACAGTGAGGAGGCTGATGAGGCTGGCTCACCCTGGGTGAAGGGTGTGTGTGTGTGTGTGTGTGTGTGTGTGTGTAGTGTTGAGGCAGAGATGAGCCTGGCACGCCCTGAGAGTGAACTGGCTGTCTTGCATCCCAAAGAGAGTGTGGGATCCCTTAAATGGCCTCAAGGGCTTTAAGCTCTTACCGAAGGATCAACCAGAACAGGATATGATTCACCTGCATAACATATCGAGAATAGGCATCTGTGGCCCTGTGCTTTTAGTCCTTTTGGGAGATGGAGGTACATGCAGTTATTTAAGTGGTCCTACATTCTGGAAGTGCTGACAATGACAGACATATAAAAAGACAGTCAGCCAATATTGCCAATAGGTATAAATTAAAAATTTAAAAAGCAATTAAGAGGCACTATAATGTATTGCATACATTCTGGAAGCAAATATTCTGAATCTAAAGCTCAGTTCCGCTGATTACTACCTGTTTGACCTCGGTTCAGGCACTTAAATTCTCTGTACCCCTATTTTTTTCCATCTATATAATGGGGATGATGATCACACTATCTGCCTCATTTGGTTACTGTGAGGGTAAAATGCATGAATTTGTGTAAAGCCAGGCACATAATAAACATTTAGTCAGTGTTATTGATTATTATTATCTACTGCACTGCATGTAGAAGGCACGGAGAGGTAAAGACTTAAGGAGACCATCCAATGATCAACCACAAAGTTCCTGTTTGACACTGCTTCTCTCCTCACATTCTAAAATAAAACTAAACTTTGCATTTCTCATACCTCTACCAAGGAAGAAAAATGTTACCTATATTTTACCCTTAATGGAGAAAACAAAAAAATGAAAAGTAAAATTTTACCCTAAAGGTGATGTCACTCTGTATTTCCTTTTTTTGTTTTTGGTCACTGAGCTGTTCTGACTTTGCTGTCACTCCCTCTGCATTAGCACGCAGGAGCAGCACCCCTTGGCTGCCCTCCAGGCAGCGTACGCCCTGCAGAAACTCTAGGACCACACCATGAAAACATGCCCAGGGCTCAGCACAGGGTCTGGCGCAGAGGGGACGCTCACTGTCCACTCCCTTGGTCTAAGTGATTGAATGTCAAGTTCTTTCTTGCCGTTTTGACTCATCACCTGCTGTCTCGAAATCTTCAACAAGACTTCACTTTTTCAAGTTTAAATGATTTATCCTACATTTCAAACCTTTCCATGATCTCACCTGGAGTGAACTTTCTTATCTCCTTGTATCTTAGTCAGTTCCCTTCACTGTTTTTCACTTACTTCAGTTAATGTATCTTCCTTGGCTAAGCTCTCCTTACTCATTTTTATCCCACACATAGTGTACTAAATATAACTCCTTCTATAATTTAACATTTTGTTTGCACCCGAATTTTCCTGCTTTCTCTCCATTGAAATTATAGTGGTAGTAGGCGATTTAGAGGTGCTTCACAGCCAAAGCTTGCTCTGTAACAGCTGTGCTTGAACTTCATGACCCTGACCCTTAACCCAAGCGTGTTTTTTGTTTGTTTGTTTTCAGCCACTGGTTTTGGGGTGTTTTCTTTTTCAGAAATAGGTGATTTTATCATTATCCTAAAAAATGCTTAATAAAATCTCTAATTGTGCATGGAAAAATATACTTAGAACTATAGACATTTCAACTGAATGTACATATCATTGTATTACAAAAAATTATGGGATGCAAGAAACCTCTCTATTGAATATGATGTATAGTACCTAACATATGGTAAGTCTATGATAAATGCCAGGGGGTTATGAATTTTAAAATGCCTAGAGGAGGAGGGAGAAGACGAGAGATTTGATTTTTTAAAGATTCTTTTACTAGATTTTAGCATCTGTTGGTCTGGACACAGAAGAAGACACAGTTAATAAGATGCTTAACTTTGAATAAAATGTTCATAATTTCACAGAAGAAGGAAATTTGGCTCACTCTGTTAAGATTCTTTACTTCCCTGGTGTATTTGTGGCTTGTTGTCGGTCAACTGCAAGTTTTTTCTGGCATATTAACTTCAGCCAGTGACAGCATAAGGGCTGAACACACGAGGGGAAAGACTCTGGTATACTTGACCAGTCACCAGCAGAGAGGAAGGTTAGTAGGAATATAATTTACCAGGCAGGTGAACAGTCTGTGTATTAACAGTTTTGATTTGTGTAGGCCTTCATGTGTTTAATTCTCCCATTACTGTGATGAAGCTGCTACCTTGATTTAAGGTCTTTCCAAAGGGACGAAAAATGTCACTTTGTTTTATTATTTCCCTGAGGGGAGTAGTTGTAATTTCTACCTATCTGGTGTTCGTTCCTACTTTAATTGTTGACTAGGGTGGGGGTGGGAGGTCCGTGTGCCCTTGAACTTCGTGTGTGAGCTGGCACATGGCCGCGGAGATGAGGCCACTCTGCAGCACGTGTGGGTTCTGCAGCTGAACGCACCGGCTCACTTCACACGCGCAGTTGCTGTGGCTGAATGTAAAAGACTTCGGAAAGGTGAGAATAAAACAAGTGTATTCAGTATCATTCGAGTCCAGAGGACGTTCATAATCAAGTCGGAGAGGGATGAATCACAAATTTGAGACCTCACTCCCTTGTACCAGCTCACTGTTCAGCACTCCCCTCAAAGAGTCCTTCTATTGTACAGCACCTGACAGTTTTTTAGAAAGCACTTTCATTTGGGTTCCTTTCTTGTTTAGATCCCAAGGTCCCAGTTGCTACAACGGGAACATTTCACAACTAGCAGGGAAGCTGCAGATGGTGCAGACGCTGCAGCAGAGACCCACAGCCTCCCCGACTGCCCCTCGTTCTGCGATCAGGATTTCACCCCCAGTGGGAGCCTCTGGGACTCCTGCTCTCCTGCTGCCGTCCTTGCAGCTATGCCACTGGCTGTATCCATGCCCATGCCTTAACACAATAGGTCCTAAATAAATATCTATCAAATTGACGTATTACCACAGGGCTGTACAAAACAAGTACAGGAAGCTTTTCAACACATATTTATTAATTTATTATTATTTAATATTTGCATATCTTCCCCCCATGATATTATTCCTGTAGTTTTATTCCAAAATGACAATACTATATGTGTTTTAATACTTCACAGTATACAAGTTACTGTCACATGCATGATCTCATTTAATTTTCTCAAAAATCTTGTGGAATATATGTGTAGGAAATCATTATTCCTGTTTCACAGATGGGATAACTGAGGCAGGCATAAAGAGGCTGTGATATAGAACTGAGGCCTCCATCTCCTGAACCAGTCTTTTCTCCATTCTGTTAGGATGCCATTCTCCTGCCTCTTTAACCTCTTCCATCAGTCGCTGTCTCCGTGGTGACGCAGAGTGGAGACGGCCTCCTCCAGGACCATTCATTGCTATGAGTTCCCTTCACTGTTTGCAGTAACTCTGGCCTTGGGCTAAGAATGTGAAAATAAATTCTTTTATTCAACAGTCACTTATCATGTAGCTTCTAAAATGTATATCTTGATTTTACAAAGCATTCTATAATCTCATGATATCTATGCAGGTAAAATTGTCAGATGATTTTACTTTGTTATTGTTTCAACAACTATGCCCAACTTTCCAGTGACTTCCAATATCAAAGAGAAGAAAGTCAAATGTTGATACCATTACCCTGATGCCCTGTATGACGTGGCTCCTACCTCCCTCTCCAACTTCATCTTTCACCCCTTTCCTGCCCACTCAGTAAGCTTCAACAGCCTGGCGTTCTTTTGGTTCCTAACACCCATCAGGCTGTTTGCTACCTTAGGGCATTTGCACTCGTTATTCCTGCTAGAGGGTATATCGTCAATCTCTCAAATCTTGCACAGGTGACTCTGTCTTATCATTCAGTCACCTGCTCAAGGGCCTTCTGGAAGGGGCTTTTCCTGGGCTCCTTGTTAAGACAAAAAAAAAAAGCTAACTATAGGGTAGCGTGCTGCTATTTCTCTTAAGGATTATTTAAAGAAACAAACATATACACCAGGATAGTACCGGAAAAATACACAAGAAATTGGTAACAGTGGTTTCCACTAGGGAGAACTGCAGGATGAAAGTTGGGTTGAGAGAATTATCATTCTTTTGCATTATTTGAATTGCTTACCATTTTTATTAATAACTGTTAAAATAATTAAAGCCTCTTAAAAAGAAATAGAAAAATAACAAGAAAAAAGAACTCATTGAATTGTTCAAACTTCACAAAGTGAAAATGTAACAAGAATAAATATTTAATATTTCATTAGATTCAATAATTCAATTGTACAGATCCTGGTGAAATGGACCCCATTTAAAAGGAGTTCATCTGAGAAAAACCTAAGATTTTATTGACCACCAACTCAATGTGACCCAGCCACATGGCTGTTAGAAAAAGTAAATGCATCCACCCAACAGCAGCAGGACACACACCCTCCTCAAGTGCACAGGTACCATTCATTCTTCAGGGCAGATCACATGTTTGGTCACAAAGCAAGTCTTAACAAATGTAAGAAGATTAAAATCACACCAAGTACCTTTTCTCATCACAATTAAATGAAACTAGAAATCAACAGCAAGGAATATTAGAAACTTGAAAAATGCCATATGCAGAATTATACCCACACTCTTGAACAATCAATGGGTCAAAGGAGAAATTGAAATGGAAATCAGAAACTACCTGGAGACCAATGAAAATATAATGTACCAGAGCTTATGGGATGCACCAAAAGCAGGGCAAACAGGAACTTTGTAGTGATAAATGCCTACATTCAAAAAGAAGTAGGATCTCAAATAAATAACCTAACTCTACACCTCAAGGAACTAGAAAAAGAACAACAAACTATGCCCTAAGTTAGCAGAAGGGAGGGAATAAAGGTTAGAGCAGAAATAAACAAAATAGAAAACATAAAAAGACTAAAAAAAAATCAACAAAACAGTGTTGGCTAAAAGATGTGGCAAACACATGCAATGAAATGTTACTCATCCATAAAAAGAACGAAATCCTGTCCTGTGGCAGAACCCTGAGGACAACTTGCTAAAGAAGGCGGAAGGACAAATGCTACACGATTCCACTTACGTGAGGTGTGGAAAGTCATCACACTTGTGGAGGTAGACTTTGCAATGCTGGTCGCTGGGGGCTGGGGAAAGGGAGAAGTGGGGAGTTCCAGCTCAACGGGTATGAAGTCTCAGCCACACAAGACGAAAACGTGCCCGAGATCTGCCGTATGACAGTGTGCTTGGAGCTCACGGTACCGTGCTGCACTCTTGAAACTTCGTCCAGGGTCCACCTCATGTTACGTGTTTTCTTGCTACAATAAAAAAAAGAGTGAGTGACCCTTACAATAACAATCAAAGAAATGCAAATAAAAAATTACCACCTGTCAAATTACTACAGAATTAAAAATGCTAGTGAGAGTTCCCCGAGGCAGGCTTTCCCATTCCCTGCTCGTTACAGTGTAAATTGGCAGGCACAACCACTTTAAAAAAGGCTTTGGAAATATGCATCAAAGGGTCTTAAAAATGTTGGTACCCTTTGATGTAATAATGTTGTTTGTAGGAGCCTGTTCTCATGCAGTATTAACCAGTGTAAATATGTTTGTTTACAAAAGCAAAAAATAGAAATCTTCCGAACGCCCCACAAGCAGGGAATGGTTAATAGATGTTGACACATGATAAAACAATGAAAACGTCTAGGAAGTTTTAGTGACAAGAAAAAACTGCTCACAATATTGAATTAAGTGAAAAAAGGCAGGATAACAAACTGTAAAGTGTGGTTATAGATGGTATTATCACTACTATGTAGAAAAATTAAAAATAAAATAGATGAAGGATATACACAAAAATGTTATATGGGGGTGCTTCTGGGTAGTGAGACTATGGATATTTAAAATAAGATTTTTACATGTTTGGAAAATCCTCTTTTTTTTCATGTTTTCCAAACTCCTGACGATGGCCTCCTGTTACTTTCCCAATCTAGAAAATTAGGTATAATTAAACATGAAATATGATCTAGGTTTCATGAAAAAAGGTGATCAGTTTGTCTAAACATGTATTTTTAAATATATTGCAAGACTAAATTACTCTTTAGTCTTTGCAAACATAAACATGTAAGGTAGAATGCAAAGTGACCAAAAATCAGACTCTTTATCCTAGAAATACTGGAAGGTATTTGATTGATTTTATTTAAGGTATGTTTAAGTAAACACACACTTTTTCACAGAATCTGTTCATTTTAATTTAATAGAGGTAGACAAAGCAGGGAGAAAAATCAAGGGAAAACTTTACATTATTTATTTGTGTGGTAAACATATGGCCTCTCATCATCCAAGTAACAGCATCAACTCCCTCTGGGGTGCTATGGGTTGGTCATCCCCTTCAGGAGAGTGATTCAGGGGAGACAGAAATGGAAAGGCAAGCAGGGAGGGAAAAGGAGGGTCTGTTCTGGCAGCCAGGTCGGCCAAACCCACTCTGGCTTTCGGTGGGTTGGCAGATGGCACAGCCAGATTGTCCCACCAGCCTGGAGCTACTAACTAAAACAATTACATTCAAGAAGAGATAAATTCATGCTACAATCAGATTCCAAATATTAGCTGGGGATGGTAGGGTAACATTCTAATTGGCTTAAGTTGTGAGCAGAAAATTCTAATAAGGGAGGGGCAGAGAAAGGTACAAGCTAGCTCCACAGGGATACAAACACTGGCTCTCTGAGAAAATCATGTTTACGAACCGCACTGCTCAGCTCCCCTCCCTGCCTTGCCATTTAATCTCACATGAGATGTGTTCTATTTCTTTAATCATTATTTTGTTATTCTATTACATTTGTTTCTGTTTTCCCCCCTTTGCCCTCCTCTGCTCATCCCGCCCACTACTCCCACAGTCAATTCCCACACTGTTGTCCACGTCTGTGGGTTGTTCATTCATGTTCTTTGTCTAGTCCCTTCCCCTTCTTTCTGTCTTCCCCCCATTATCCTCCCCTCCCCTCCCCTCTGGTCACTTTCAGCAGTTCCCTGTTTCCATGCCTGTGATTTTTTTTGTTAGTTTGTGTTCTATTACCTTCACTTACATATGTTCCCTTGAAATCGGAGAAAGAAAATTTGGGGATCTTGGGCTCAATCTTGAAAATAGACATGATTTTGATGGGTCATGCTGTGTTTAAAAAACAATAACAACAAAGTCTTGAATGAGTTGACGATAGTTAAACATGGAGAGATTCGGCACAAAAATCAGGGTTTGGGGCTTTAAGAGGATTAAATTTACCAACAGTGAGCTGATATTGTCAAATGACAATAATCAGCTGGAGATGAGTGACAGATGCCCTTTCAGGTGGCATAGGCTCACCGATTTGCCACAGTTTTCACTCAACCCATGTGCCCATTTGCATTTCCATTCCTGGCCCCTGCACACATTCCTGAGGTTTTCAAAAACTAATGTGTCAACCCTGAGCTGCCTAGGATAACAAGCCTCCACTGATACAAAACCCATTCAAAACAGCACTTCCTGTAAGTAATTGTGATAAACACAGTCCTGATTAAGCACCACAAACATCCTCAGAGGCATGGTGGGAAAGTAGAAAGAGACGCCCCCCTGGAAGTCAGGGGTGCTGTGGGCATATAGAACAGAGGGCCTTAAAAGGGACATCTTAAGGGAAACTCACAGCCTAGTGTTTAGAACTTAGTAGGAGGTTAATAAATATTTGTTTCCACTCGAAGAGCAGATGCAGAGCACAGTGAGGAAGAAATGGAGCCAGAACAGTGTAATGCAATGCACCAAAGCACAGCATGCCAAGAGAGAAGGAGGGGGGAAGTAATTGTAGCCTAGAGAGCAGCAGCAGCAACAGACCAAGCCTAGAGAAGTTAGAATGACAGAGTCAGGTACTGTAATAATGGGGACTGCATAATTGTGACATGATTCTGACAGATGTTTGCTAGCCACACATCTATATGCTAAGCAAAAACATAGAGCAGATAGATGAAGACAGCATTAATCAAGCAGAAATTCAGACAGAAATTCACACCAGGGCACTGGTCAAAAGAATTCGACCCTTTAATGAAGGATTATTCATTAAAACTATAACAGAATATGTATACAAGTATAGGGAGCAGGTAAAATTTGCAGAATATCTGTATTCAGTTGAAGGATAGAATTTCTATCCTTAGCTGAAATAAGTTAATTGTTTAAAATTGTTTTGGGCTTACCATTGGTGTAGTTTTAGTTACTTTGGAATAATTTATTTTGAAAGCCTCAATTTTCCTGAAGCAGCATGTCACTACGGTAATAACCTGGCAGAGAAGATTAGACAAAGGGAGCTGAATGTGGGATGGAAGGTTACAGATGCGATTATTTTCTTCCCAGCCCTTTCTTAGGGTCATAGCCAACCAGTCACTGTTTATACACAGGCTTTTGCAGTATTTATTTCTTTAAATATTTAATAGTCTTGAAAGGCAGTGACTGGCAGTAATATGTAGACTTTCTAGCATGTTGTGAATGCTTAATAAATGGTAACAATAAATTCTGTATGATGAAAACAGCAGTCAGTAAACAACCTGTTAGACTCTAAAATACTTTAAAGCAGTAGCAGTAACTGTTTAGACGAGTATAAAAAGCAAACAGTGCATTGACTGAATTATGGTAATAAAGGAACATTTACGTTCATTAAAAAGTTCACCCAGGTAATTTCCTATTAAATTCCTTAAGGAATTGAGAAAAAGTATGGGAAAAAGTGGATAGAGAGTGGATTAAAAAAAAAAACTTAAAAAACCCCCAAACAACCCTGCTGTGTGGAAACCTGCCGACCACGAGCTGGGTAGCTGCATCCCGCACAGCGGCGGCGCGCTCCAACCGCCTTCGGAGCTCCCTCCAGCCCAGCATCAATGTCCGGACGTCCTCCAGCTCCGACCGACTCGGTTCTGGCAGAGGAGGCTCGCAGGGGCTTGTGTGCGACACCTCCAGACGTCTGTCGCTGCACAGCAACCCCGGGAAAACCAATGCTTTTACACCCCCGAGAGCAAGTTCTTTATTAGCATTTAAGTCTGGGAGACTAGGCTGCCCGAGGAACCTGGACCTTCACGCCTTTGGGATCCCGAGCAGCCCTCAGCAGCTGGAAAACTCCGCGGCGGCGGCCGAGGACCCAGCGCTCCAAGTTTAGGAAGGGAAGCGAGGGGGAAAATAGAGCGGCTCCTTTAAGAACTCCTTTCCCTTTACTCTCTGTTTACATAACACGGGGGCCGCCGCCGCGGGGCCGGGCGGGGGAGGCGGGGAGTGGGCGCGGGAGGCCCCACGCGCGGCGGAAGGAGCGCCGCGGGTCCGGGGCTGCGGGCCCCGGGCGGGGGGCGGGGGGCGGGGCGGCTCCCACCTGCCCGCGCGGCGGGCGGCTCCGCGGCCCCGCCCCTCCCCCCGCGGCCCCGCCCCCCGCGGCCCCGCCCCGCCCCCCGCGCGGCCCCGCCCCTCCCTCCCGCCTGTTCCCGCCTCCCTCCCGCCCGCGGCGCTCCGGCGGCGGGCGCAGCGCTGCGCGGGCCGGTCCCCTGGCGCCCGGTCCCATTTGTTGTCTAGTCCGGCTCGGGGCGGCCGCGGCTCGCGGAGCTCCGGGAAGCCCGGCGGGGCGACCGCGCAGCCACGACGGAGCAGCCTCGGGACTGGCCGCCCCGCGCCCCGTTCGCCGCCGTGCCCTTCCCCGGCGCGCTCACCCCCTTCTCGGGATGGGATTGTAGCGGCGGCGCGGACTCAGCGGGGATCGCGGCGGAGGCGGCGGCGGCGGCGGCCGAGCGGGGCTCCATGTTTTCCCCCGACCAGGAGGAGCACTGCGCCCCCAATAAGGAGCCGGTGAAATACGGGGAGCTGGTGGTACTGGGGTGAGTCACGGCATCCCCGACCTCGGGGGAGCTTCGGGGCGGGCTGGGGAGCAGTTGCGCGCCCGCATCCCGAAGCGGCGCCAGCGGGGTGGCTCGGGCGCGCTTGGGGGGCCGCCAGGGCGCTGGGCACGGCCGGAGCGGCCCGGAGGCTGGGACGGCGGGCGCCGGAGCGGGAGCCGGGATGCGCTCTCCGCTGAGGACGGCGGCGGAGGAAGTGGAGGACGGGCCCGGCCCCCGGCGGCGGCGGCGGGGACTGGGGTGACCCCACGCCCCGCGGGGCTCAGTTTTCGCGGACGAAGTCCGTGGTGGTACCGCAGGGGCAGGGGCTCGACTTCCCCGGAGCGCCGAGCGCGGAGGGTCGGTCGGGGCCGGGGCTGGGGCGACACCGTCGCAGGCACTTGGCTGTGTCGCGGGAGAACCTCCGACTGGCGGAGCTGCGCGGCTCCCGAGGCCCTGCACGGGGGCCCTCCGTCCCCGCTCGCCGTGAACTCTGAGCGAGGCGAAGCCGGCCCGGCGGCTGCGGCCGGCCGAGGGGTCTGCGCCGTGGGCGTCCGCGGGCCGCCCTGAGCGCATTGTTGCGGCGACCGCGGCGGGCGGCCGCGGCCCGCGAGCAGTGAACTGTCTCTGACCCGGGCGGGCCGTAGGCCCGCGGCGCTCGGCGCCGTGAGCGTCCTGGAGGGCGAGGACGCGGCGGCGCCCGGCCGCACCCCCTCGGCCCCTCCGCCCCGGGGCAGTGGCCTCGGCCTCGCGGACGTCCTCCCGGCGGCGGGGAGCTCGCCAGCCTCGCCTGCCTGGGCTCCCTCTCCGCTTGTGGGAACCACATTTTGAAGCTAGTAATTATCCACGATCGTTTAACGGCAGCAGTGAGAGACTTCATCTACTTCCCGAGTTTCCTTGTGACATTTCTATTGTTTACCCTTAATAAGCCGGGAGGGAGGCTTCGCCGCCTGGAAACTGGACGAAGTGGGCAGTGAAAGGGGAGCGGACTGGGGAGGAGGACGCGCAGGAAACTCAGGAGAAACAGCAGCTTGGGTTTAGTCCTGCAGGAGAAAGGACTCTTTTTTCCTTGGGATGTGTCACTCCCGGGAACCCGCGCTTTGGCCCTTGTCTGTTCAAAGACCTGGGCTCGGAACATCATGGGTGCTGATAAGTGGGCTTAGCACACAGGTGGGAAGAATGGGAAAACTCAGAGCTCTGAAGAAAGTGTTTTTGATAATGGAATACCTCGAAATGCGTGTCGACTTAAAAATAATTTTAGAAGATTTTTAAAGGGAAGCTTCCAGACACAGGACAGCTCAAAGTTGTCTAGTCCTCACGTTGCCGCTACAGGGTTAAGTGATTGGAAATCTCATTGCTTATTTTGAAGCTATGTGCAAATAAGCGTTTTTCTCACCTGCACCTAATTGCACTTAAAAGACAGATGTCAGGGTTCACTGGAAGGAGGGAGGGTCGACAGGAAGAAAGGCAGAGGCTAGCTTCTCATATGTAACCTCAGCCCAACCTAATTTTGCGGAGTTTGGTTTGGTTTTGTGTGGCTGGCTTCAGAGCTTGTTTAACATGGTGAACCTGCCAGGGAAGGTTAAGTTGTGCCAGAACTTTATTTCATTATTTCCTTTTGAGGGAGTCATTTTCGAGATGCTTCAGGAAAGCAATGTATGATTGGGCCTGGAGAGGTTTTGTGTCATAGCTGGAAGTGTAGGGCATTTCATAGCCCTAGAAAGGGTTTATACCCTGGACTGTCCCGGTGTCATAGGCTCACTCTGAAGTCGGCTCTGTCAATGTACAGCTGACTGTGTGTTCTGTAATGCTTTTCCGGGAGACCCTGAGTGTGACGTAGTTGGCCCCTACCCGACACTCTGTGTGCACCTGCTATGTGCGGGCACTGTGTAGGCATTGAGGATCAGCAGGGGACAAGGAGCTTTCATCACAGTGTGGTGTGGCAGGCACGGACAGAAAGGAACATGTAAACAAATGAATAATAAATGACAGTTTCAGGTGTTGCCAAGTGTTAACAGAAGTGGGTTAACTCAGGGAATGTCTGCTCCAGGCAGGTGTTTTCTTCGGGAGGTCAGGGCAAGCCTCTGAGCAAGTGAAATGTGACTTGAGGCCAGACTGCTCAGAAGGTACTGGTTTGGCTTTTGAATACTTGAGACAAATTGTGGTCTTTTTCTTTTCTTTCTTGAGAGTGGGATTTTGACTCTTTAGCAATATTGAATACATCAAAGAATGCAGGGGAATAATGAAAAGGTAAATGGACTCTAAAAAGACTCTTAATTCATACTCCACCCTTAGGACCTGAGAACGTGTCCTCCCTCTTAAAACAACAGTAACAGTCAAATAAAAAATAATGTTGCCTTGCATGCCTGGCCATCTAGGACATAAATATTGGTAAACAGAGAGTGTGTAGTAGGTTGTCTTATTGATACAGTTAATCTTAAGATTGAAAAATGCTCAATATTGAGCAGAAAGGAAAAAGGACTCATGGACACGGATAACAGTGTGGTGATTGTGGGGGCGGGTATAAGGGACTAAATGATGATGGGAAAATACAATAAAAAATTAAAAAAATAAGAATGCTCAATATTGATGGAAGTTTTTATAAATTACAAGGCTTTCTTCTGTTTTTGAAACTGGTGTGTGACTCCCTTTCAGTTCTCCTTTCAAGTTTGTAGTGAAATGTCACTGAGGTCCTGGAGTGCAGATAGGAGCTGTGTGTGTGTGTGTGTGTGTGTGTGTGTGTCTGTGTGTCTGCACACATACATATGTATGTGAGGAGCTGTGTATGTGTATCCATGTCCATCTAGAAATACTTCTGCATCTTGTCATGTGTTACACAATATCAAGGGAATTTCCAGGTATTTAGGATTTTAGTAATGTCATCGCTTTCTTGGTAGGTAAGTGGAATTTAATTATTTCGTGACTCCAACAAGTGAATGTATCAGAGCACCAACCCTTGGCTGTGCCTGTGACGTGATTGGAGGTGGAGAAAATGATTGGTCTCTTAGGTCTTTTTCACCTAAACCAGGTTTTAAACCTGGCTACACCGTTAAAGTTGGGCAAGTGTGTCAGGGTTTGAGAGGCAGTTCAGTGTAGCGGGCAGAGCAGGGAGGTACAGTCAGGAGACCTGGATTTTATTCCTTGCAGGCTGGCTTTGTGATTTTCGCCTAGTCCCTCTGTCTCTGTTTCTTTCGCACTAATGAAGATGACCGGATTAGGTAGTCATCAAGGGCCTTCCTGGTCTGTACCCTGTAGTGCTGTTAATTGGCTGAAAAGTGGAAAATGTGTCATTAATGTATTCTAGATAACCTGGCTTTAGTTGATTTTGTATATTCTTCAGCTGATGGTGCTAGACTTTGAAGGGGACCTTGGTTAAACAGCAGAAAAGACCATGCTGTGGCTGCTTTTTATGAAGTAGGTATGTGCAAAAGAGGCTATTGAAAAAAATCACGGTAGCTTAAGCATACATGTATTTGGCTCATTGGTGTTAGGCTGTCCACGAGGGCATTTAAATTTGGTAAGTCTTTCTGTTCCAAGTTTAAGAAAGACAATGATGTTTTGAAATTAAGCTAAGTAGGTTGAAATAGCTAGTATGAAGGAGAGAGAATCTGATAGAATTTAGAACTGGAAGGGGCCTAAGAAGTCCTGGTACGTGTTTAGCCCTTTTACTTCGCTGATGAAGAAACTGAGGCTCCAGGAGTAGAGGGGACTTTTGTAAGTCCGTCACTGAGATGGATCAGTGCACTGCCAGGTGACTGCTTCCCTGCTTCAGGGCTGGCAGTTCCTCACAGCTTCAGGGTTGGGTTGTTTTTGTTTTTGTTTTTTAACTTAAATGGGGGGAGCAGAATACCTTTCTGGATTCAATTTGAGGCATGCAGCTCTCTTGCTGATTAATGGCCCATCATGGTTTTTGGGAAAATATTGCTTATACTCTTGGTTTCTCTAACCTCACAATTGAATGGATAGTATGTTTTGCAAGGCTTTACTTTTCATTTGATATTTCACGAATGTGTTTTTATTGGCTCTTTCAATGAAAGGTTTTTAACCTAGGGTCCACAAGATGCAATCCAGGGAGTCCTTGAACTTGGAAAAATTGCATCTGTTTTTACTATAACTCAAGCTGAGATTTAGCATTTCACTCCACTGAGAGACTAGGCAACAAACAGACTTGCGGCTAGATTCGTTTCGTTGTTTACTGCGTTAGTACAGGCTACACATGCTAGTGTATCACAACTTAAAACTATCTTGATAACTAAGTATAATTAACTTCACTTGTAATCCTTTGTGTTTTACTTTATGCACTTAAAAACATTTTCCTTAGAAGGGCTCAGCAGGCTTTACCAGATTGCTATTGAGATCCTTGGAACGCAAATGGGTTAAAAACCTTGAAAATGAAAGCTTATAAATATGACTGTAAATGAAATATTTTAGTGGAAACTGACCAGGGTCTACATAAAGATCAGAGAGTGCCTACTTTTTTCCCTTTGGATGGTGTAGCATTCTCTCAAATAAGACAGAGAGGACTGCTGCCTGAAGAGGTCATGGTCTTTATTTTTTAAACACCGTATTTCTAGATGCTCTTTTTGTTTTAACCTTGGCTCTTTGTCTTGACTCCTCCTCCCCTTGGTAGTAATAGGAAACCTTAAAATATACCCTAACACTCCCTTTTCTCATCCTCCGCTCTGACTTGGGCCCAAAGACATCAAACACTAGTATTGTTTATAGACTAAAAGGCCTTCGAATTTCTTTCTTTTTAAAAAATAAAACAATCTTTACTGTCATTCAGCAGCACTTGGCGTGTGGGGTGGTTTGAAGAGCTCAGATCTGTCGGTGTAGATGGAGTGTCTAATTCTGTGGGCTATTAAGGGTCACGATGTTACTGGCTTGGGTTGCTATATATTCCTTTGCTAACTTTAGCCTTGTTTGGGGTCTGTGGCTGTCTGCGTGGTTTCTCGTCTGGCTTGCTCAGATTTATTTGTTTCTCTCTTTAACACACCAAGACTGAGACCTTCATTAGGACTATTCATTTTTGGTTGTATTTCCTCATGATATCAATATTTGGGGATGTTTTATGTAAACAAAAATAAAACCAAGTCGATTCAGGTCTCAGCAACTTTGCCAAATGTGTTTGATGCAAAAGATAAAGCAGGTTACACAGAAGACCCCCAACCCCTTAAAACACTCTAGTTGCTGTATTTGAGGGAGACTGATCTCACCGTCCTGGGGCCGTGGTCTTGTGGCCGCTGTGGGGGGCATCAGCAGTGGCCTCCTGAAGGGGGCACGTGGGGCTGCAGTCTGGCTTTTGAATGGGAACCACAGTGACTATGTGGACTTCACTGGTATGGGAGAAAAAGGTGTTTTTAACTTCTTTCTATTTAATTAAAAGTTTTTCCTGGCATGTGAAGAAACTGTTTTATAAAAAGAAAAGTGAGGGTAAGAATTATTTGTTACTAGTTCTTACTGGACTTACTGTCACCTTCATCTTTTGGAAAATAAAATAACAAGCAGAAAGTGCTTCGTATTTCTTAGTTTTGTCTAAATAAGATATTTTCAACCACTATCTCACCTACCTCATATGATCAGTTTTGAGGTATGTGGCCAGTAATTTATGACAAGTAATAAAATGTGGATCTTTGAGTGATTCAGAGATATCCCTTTAATGCCATCATTTTTACCCACTTGCTTTCTGACGTGTTTTCTCAAGTGGGAGAGAAAGGTGTGGAGTTACATTGGGCTAGCCAGGAATTTATTCATTCAACGAATATTTACTGGGTGCCTCCTCTTCCACACATGGGGAATACAGCTAGACAAGGCAGACCCGTCCCTGCCCTTGTGAATTGCTATCTCATTCTTGTCACAGCCCCTTAGTGAACAGTCATCACTGATACAGAGTTCATTTATTTATTCCACAAATATTTGAGCATCTACGTGCTCTGCTCAGATGCAGTGGTGAACACAGCAGGGCTGATCCTTTTCTGCAGAGCCTATAGTTCAGTTAGAGAGATAGAAAGCAATTTAGAGCATAAGCTGGGATGGGGGACACATTAGTAGGTCACCGCGCCCTGTGCCAGGAAGAGAGGAGATGGCCAGTGCAGGTGAGAGGGAAGGGGTGCTCTAGGAAGAGGAGACACTGTATTCTGAGCCCCAGAGGTGAGTGGTCTGAGTGCTCCTCTGAGGACCAGAGAAAAGGCCGGGTGAGTGAAACGATGAGAGAGATAAGAATGGGAGGACAGGTTATGGAGGGCTTTGAAAGTTATCAGAAGGATTTTGGGTTTTATCCTCAGGGCGTGGGAGACTGTAGCTGGTTTTCAGGGCTGAAACAGGAGTGGGGGAAGAAGAGAGGGATGCGGCAGGAAGTGGAGGGAGGCCTGAGACTGGGCCCAGAGACAGGCAAAGAGGGAACGGACAGGCAGCTGTCCTGGTTGCAGTTTCTGGTTCTGGTCCCTTGTGAGACCTCATTGCATCCCCTGCTCAGAGTTCTGTGTGACTGGCCATCTGTCCATTCAGTGACTCAAAGATACTTGGGACGGGCACTGCCCTAGGCACTTGGCCCCACACAGCAGCAGATGAGATGGGCTGTGACCCTGCCTGCGCCGGTGGTGGCGCCTGAGCTGGCAGACAGGTAGATAAAACATTTCATCTCTGAGAGTGCTATGAGGAAAATAAAGCAGGGTGGGGGGAGGTGGGGGTGAAGTAGGTAATTGGGTGGGCAGGAGTGGGGACTAGTGGCGGGATCCTTGTAGACAGAATAACCAGGAAAAGCTTTTCAGAGAGGATAGTCCTGTGTCCTCTGAAAGGGCCCCCACCTTTTTCAGTTTTTATTTACTTTCTTCTGTTTGAGCCACCCTGCCTGGGGTCTGCTCCTACAGCCGAAGGACTCCTAGTTTTCTGTTGCTTAAGGTGGGAAACTATATGTACACTCTGCCGAAGGGAAAACAGAAGTGTGAACAAACATAAGGACAATTCTGCGACATCCCTGGGCACAAACGGTTCAGTCTGCTGTGCTGCTCGCCATGTGCCTGGAGTGGGGATTGCATCCCACCAGAGTGCATGGCAACCCTCTGGGCTTTCCTTTGGGGGCAGGGACTCTGACTGCCACCCCCCACCCGCCCCCATGAAGTACGGGGCACACCTTTTCAGGTGCATGGTGGGAACTCACTGATTGTCTTGAAGCAATAGATTCTGTGGCACACTCCAGCCCGCCCAGCTCAGCACTGAGGCGTCTCTGGGGCTCAGAGAATGTTTCACGATTTGAAAGGAACACAGATTCTGTAGCACAGCTGTGGCTTTGTAAACAATCCTCCCAGCATTAAAGGCCCAAGTTAAAGGCTCCCTGTGGTACTAACCACCTACTTTACTGACATCAGATACTCCAGTTTCAACCTTTGTTTGTTTTCCTTCTTGTCAGTCACCTAACAGTCATTTTGTCACCTGCAGAAAGTTCTGCCTTGAAGGGAAGCAGGCCATCTGTTCCGATTCCGCCAGCTGCTCTGGGCTGCATTGCAGTGCACCACGGTGGCGTGGCGTTGAAAGGCTGTGGTCATTAGTGCCTGTTAATGGTGGCTGGAAATACTGTGGAATACAAGCCTCTTGGATGACAAACCTAATAAATATGCATCAGGGGTATTTTCAGTAGCAGGTTTTAAGACTATTGCAAGTCATTCTCTATTGAGTTTTTATTTCCAGCCATCCACATAATGCTTCTCACTCTCAAACACTTAACTCTGTTTCCTGCTTTTCTGCTTGTGCAGAATCTGTTTTCAGGATAAGAATCGTTATTTGAAGCTTTGTACGTCCATTCTAATTTATGCTGGTTTAATAGAATCCAACCAAAGCAGGCATTTGTGTGTTTGGATTCTAGGCTTTTGGTATAAAACAGTCCTTTCTTATTACCAAGCGCCTCCAAGGAGCCTCAGAAGCTCCTTCTCGTTTCCCGTCCATGCCTGGCCTTCTCATGCTCCCTGCTGCAGTCACAGAACGTGGCACTAGTGATGGGTGAGCAATTAGAGTTTTCTGGAGCGCTTGATGGATTGGTTACCGTGAGGAAAGGCCCTTTCTGCCTGAGGATCCTAGACACAAAGTAGTGTGCTCACGCCAGATCGCATAAAATTAGGCGGACCGGATCCTTGCTATGGTACGGGAGGGTCATTATAGTTTGGGTTGAGGGTAGAATCTGTGTTTTTCCTCAGTGTGTTTGTCAGTAGTTTATGCTTCTCAGCATAGTTTTTCACAAACTTGAACTATTTTCACTTAATGAGCTTTCAGTAATGTAGCCCTTTAAACTGTCTAATGAAAGGATTGCACCTAATGATCATCCTGTTCTTGAGGTGGACATTTACCCAACTTTCCCGGTTGGTTTTGCAGCCCGTTGGAGACCAGGTGGGAGAACTCAGGGTTTTGACTTGATCCCATGTTCTCTGCCTGTTGCCTTCAGATGCGGTCAGCAGTAGGTCCTCGCGTGTGCCTGCTGGACCTCCCATACGGAGGCGACTCTTTCTTGAATCTGGGCTGGTTTTGTGGTTTGCTCGGACCAGTCTGTGCAAAGGAAGCCAAGCTTTGTGACTTTCAGATGTCGCCTTAAGGGGTGTCGTGGCTTCTGTTTTGTTCTCTGTATTAGTTCACTACAGCTGCCATCACAAAAGACCTCAGGCCAGGAAGCTCAAAGAGCAGAAATCAGTTTTCTTACAGTTTTTGAGACTAAATGTCCAAGATCAAGGTGTTGGCAGGTTTTGTTTCTCCTGAGGCCTCTCTGCTTGGCTTGCAGGTGGATGTTCTCACATAATTTTTTCTCTGTGTGTGCCCATCCCTGGTACCCTTCCTAATTGGGACACTAGTCATATTGGATGAGGGCCCACCCATAGGACCTAAGTTAACTTTAATCACCTCTTTGAAGACCCTCTCTCCAAATACAGTCACATTCTGAGGTATACTGGGGATTAGGACTTCAATATATAAATTCAGGCCAGAACACCCCCTTAGAAGGCAGTTGCTGTAAAAAGAAGTCTGACCATCCTGCTGGAGAGAGTGGTGGTGGTGGTGGGTGAGAGATGAAAAAGCAAAGGAGGCCTGGCCAGCTCCTGGCCGGTCCAGCTGAGGCAGCAGACCTGTGAGTGAAGTCATCTTGGACCCTTGAGCCCACTGAGCTGCCCTAGTCCACTCCACCTGGAGCAGAGGTGAGCCGTTTCTCCAAAGCTTTGACAAATTAAAGAGCCGTGCGTGCCAGTTGTTTCAGCTGCTGTGCCAGCCAGCCGCATAGCCAGCTGCCGGGTTGGGGTGGTCTGTTGCGCAGCAGCGGACCACTCCGACACTGAGAATTGCAGCTGCACGCGGTTCCGTTGTCAGAGTGGACAGACCAGCACAAAATAATTCACTGAGTTTTTGTTGAGTGGTTTTTTGTTTCCTTCAGGTTATTGGTTATTTTAAAAAGCACAGTTTTAGCCTTTTAGATAAGTTATTCCAAATATTAAGTACTATATGGTCTTAAAATTTTAGCTAACAAAAGCATTTATGGAATGACTTTATCACATGTAAGTTATGTATGAGTCTCTCTGCATCTGTTAATTTCCATAATCAGTATTACATCATGCAATTTATTGAGAGCATGGCAGTTGAAGAATGGCCTAGCTTAGCTGAGAACCATGCTTCTGGTGGATTTGAACATAAGCGGCTCTAACCCAGGACAGCTAACTTGTGACACAGGTTTTTAGGCCTTTAAAGGCCACCTGACATGAAATAATACAACTAACAGATTTGATTGCAGGAGGTCACCAGACCAGCATCTTGCAGGTCCAGGGCGGTGAATGGAAAGAAGAATGTTTCAACACTGCATTTTGGAGGCGAAGTGACAGGATGAACAGCTTGCTTCTATTGGCTATTCCACATGGGAGTAGCGGGCACAGTTTCAGCTTCGTGAGAAAGTGAGCTAACTAATTCTCAGGGTAGAACTTATTTCAAATGTCCAAAGGGGTCTGTGTTTTCTCTTTTGTCATTCATTTCCTCCTACCTTTGTCCTCTGCTGTGGGACAGTAGCTCATGCTGGCCCTAGCGTTCCCCTGAGAGATGGTGGTGGTGGGATAAAGCCATCATTCTCTCACTCAGTGGTGTGGTTGGAAGCTTGTGCTGGAACCTATAAATGTTTTGGGGTCACACCCCACCCTGCAGAGCAATCAAGGATCAAAGAACCTTTATGCTCTTAGCCAGCTGCCCTTGGCAGCCTTGCTTTCCCTGAATGCCCAAGCAGTGGTGTCCCATGTGCATTGCCCGCCCACAGGGAGGATCTGCAGCCTCACGGCCCTCCTTCCCCAGCCTCCCAGGAGGCAGCGTGTAAACCGTCCATGAATCACCCTTGGGGAGGAACAACTGGGTGCTCCTCTTCAGGCCATTATTGCAGCCCAGGGTCTTGGCTGTTTCTGGCTCAGCTGTGCCCAGCAGCAGGAGGGGCCAGCTGGGACGGCATTGCCCATAGAACAGCCAGCCCCTCTGGTGGTGTATCGATCCTGTTGCCAGGAGAGAAGAGCAGATTCATACTCTGTTTGCAGCAGGTACAGGGTCTCTGCTCACTGTCCTGTTGGCTCTCCCTGTTGGCCCGTTACTCCCGTGTTAACCTCCGCCTCATCTTCGGGGCTCTCCACTCCCTTTGAATTGAAGTGCAGGCCCCTGCTCAGAAGCCTACAAACAGGGGTGTCCAACCTTTTGGCATCTCTGGGCCACCCTGGAAGAAGAAGAGTTGTCTTGGGCCGCACATTAAATACACAAACACTGATGAAAACTGATGAGCCCCCCCAAAAAAAAGATTTTAAGTAAATTCATGATTTTATGTTGAGCCACATCCGTAGCCGTCCTGGGCTGCATGCGGCCCATGAGCCCACGGGTTGGACGTCCCCGGTAGAATCATCTTTAAAGGGGGAGCGTCAAGGTCTGGGCGCTTGAGCGTGCACTCTGTCTGTCACGTGTGTGCTCTCTCGCTCTCTTCCTGCGAGAAGGAGGAAGTTTTGGCTAGGCTGTTGCTACTTAGTGGCCTGGTTCTTTTCTCTTTCAGGTGCACAGGGAGGTGCACAGGGATGATGTCTTAGTGTCCAGTGTTGAGTGCTTAGCCAGGTCCTGTGCACAGTGCTGCTCATGCCTGGCCTTCTTGTGTTCTGACCAGGCAGGTGGCTGCTGTCACTCATGCGTGCATGGCTTTTGAGAAACCCGTCCGGGGTTGTCGGACTGTCACGGGACGGAGCTCTGATTTGAACCCGCGCCTTTTTCTACTGTGTGTGGTTTTGAACCTTACTCATTTTTTAACCAGATCCTCTCCCTTCTGGGTATTCTTACTAGACACAGTGACAAAATTTCACTCTTTTAATGAAGTTACCAGTAAGATTATTTCTTTTTAATGTTTACAACTTATACAAGCTCTTTTGGGGAAATTGCCTACATATGTACTCTGCCCACTTATATTCCTAGTGCATTTTCAAAAGAAGATCAAATATATGATTTCCAGGGAATAAAAATTTGAATTCTCCTCGTATCTGCTGCCTTATTTACTGGAATATATTACAATTAAATTAATGCTTCAAGGAAGACCTGCTTTTATAATCCAAAGTAATTCGAGTTTCTTTCTCTGGTTTTGAAGCCGTGCATTGAGGTGTGCTTCCCGCAGGGCAGCTCTCTGATCTCGGCAGCTGCGGCACGCACCCCGAAATCTTTCTTTTCTCATTTGCTGTTGCTGGCGATAACTTAGGCCCGCATTTGTATTTGTATTTGGTAGCTTGGGAGAGGGGCTTCAAGCACTGTCTTCTCAAGTAAAGGTCTGTCTGCCTGGATACTAATGTATGTTGATTTTTCCTTTCCTGTCTCTTGATCTTCCTGTTAGTATTGATTCAGAGAAAAAGCCTTCTAGTTCCTCTTCATCTCCTCACTCACAGTACTTAATCCAACTTGTTCTGGCAGTGGAACTAGTTCAGCTAATCTGAAAAGCATAGGTCAGGAAAAGTGCCTTTTATTTGTTTATTCTAAGTGTTAACTTAAACCAGATGCCAGCTTGAAGGCTTTGATGGAGCTGTTGACTTAGGCCCTTCTGGAAGCTGGTGTAGCTTCATGCCGTGAAGTTTCAGCCTTCCTGTGAAGGCGGTGAAGCCTTTTCAGTTACAGATGTGTTGAGGTGCACTGGACCCAGAATTACTTGGGGGCAGGAGCATTTGTAATAAACAGGCATCGTCAGCGATCAGATGGCAGAATACCAAAGGACAAATATAGCATCTTGATAAGCAATGTTAGATGTTATATTGAGAAAAAGCAGAGACTTGGAAGCGCTACAGGGGAGTAATTCAATCAGGAGGTTCTGATAATGTAATAAACTACACAAGGGTGAAACTTGAGTGGTTTACACACCCTAGAATGCCCTTCAGTTGAATTATTGTCTTGTAATGGTTCTCTGCCTCTGTACTGCTGTTTTAAATATTAAAAAATGATAACTCACCTTGTTCCCAGATAGGAGAGAAAAGACACAAATCTTCATCAGCTATAGTAATCTGTGTGCCCATCTTCCTGTCCCTGACCCCTTCCATGACTGTCAAAGCTCGTGTTTCGGGTTTATTAGTTGGAAACACTGTTCTGGGTGATTACGCATATAGACTCCGTGTTGCAGGAGAAATCAGACTAGAAATCAGACTGCTCCTTGTGGTGCGGAGCACGGTTTAGCCGTGGTGGTAAGCCTGCAGGCTTTTGCTTCTGGGGGAGCCCGCTCACATCCCACATTCTGCCCTGGAGGAGAACACGGCTCTCCTTCATTCTCCTGGCAGTTTGCTGACCGTAGGAGGCCGTGAGGACTTGGGTCCCTTGCATGGTGTGCGAGGTTGCAAGGGGGCCCAAGCCCCTGCCCTGTGCTGGTTGCTCCATTTCAGCAGACCTCTGCAGGATGTGATTCCCTCCCACTGGGGAAACGGGGAAGCAGAGGTGCTGGGGGATTCGGGTGACTGCAGTGAGCCAGCAAGCGGCTGTTTAGTAAAGTATTTTGAGGTTTAGGAGTTTGAGTCCAGGTCTTAGATTCTAAAACTTACACACATTCTACTTCCTATAAATCTTATACCACTGTCAATAATAACTTTTAATAATGAACTTAGTGTCTGGCACTAGGTTCTGAAGTTGTGTTTGTAACAATAGAAATGCTGGCAGTTTCCCCACTGGACCACCTGGGGTGGGTGGACAATGGTGTAGGGGACAGCCCTGCGGGGAGCCGGCCCCTCCTCACTGCTTGATGGCTTTGCCTGCTAACACTTCTCTTTATGTTCCTCCCTTCAGGCCCACGGAAAGGGTCAGAGGATGCCTGCCCCTGTTTTCCTGTTAACCTCTATTTAGATCGAGTGTGGACAATAGCACTGCAGTCCCTCAGGAGAAGGGCTCTGCAGGGCTCCTTAAACTCAGCTGAAGTGGATTTTTCTGTGATCTAATTGTTTTTTAATCCACTTGAAGCCTCATCATGTTAGTTACCATTTTGCTGGTATAGTAATTTCACCCCAATTTCTCCTAGGGTTAAACCACTTTTAAGTTATATGTTATAGGTTCTTACAAGTTTTAGATGTCAGTACTAATCATTAACACTAATCATTTAGCTTTCCTCCACTGACAAATTTGTAAATGGAAATTTTTAAGGCAAATCATTTATATTCAGCTAATGTGGATTAATTTAAAAAGTTCTATGCTAGCCCTGGCTGGTGTGGCTCAGTGGATTGAGCCCTGGCCTGCAAAGCAAAGGGTCTCTGGTTCGATTCCCAGTCTAGGGGATATGCCTGGGTTTCAGGACCAGTCCCCAGTAGGGGGCGCTTGAGAAGTAGCCACACATTGCAGTTTCCCTCCTTCTCTTTCCCTCTCTAAAAAATAAATAAATAAAACCTTTAAAAAAAGCTCTGTGCTAAAAAGATGATATATAAAGAATGTTAATGAAATTTTGGAAGAAAGAAGAAAAATCACCCACAATGTTAATATTATTTTTATTATTCTGCACATATGCTTTGTTATTGTTCATGTACAAAAATATTTTATATATTTCATTTTATACATAGTATATGTCCTACTCTTTAAAGTGTTGACTAAAAACTGACCTTTATTTTAAGAACTGATTAATGCTAGATAACCCAAAGATATTTTTTCTTGATCAGAATAGATATGTTTTAATCGGTTATCTAACACAATTTCTGCTTTTTGGGGGTTCAGGTAAAGTATTGGGAATTGCCATGTGATGTGTAAGGTTCTTATCTGTTCAAACAGAGTCTGTGAGAGGAGACATACAGGTTTATTGTACCCACCCAGACTCTGAAAGACTGGCATGGGTGCAGGGACATGGCTTCCGAAAATAAGTTTCTCAGGACTTTAGAGGGAAGGACACTGTGAAAGACGTCTCCCCAGTCAAGCCCAAGGTAACTCACGGTTTTGCCCTTGGGGCCCACCTTCCGACCTCGATTCGGTGTTCGTAGAACTTCCTTCCTCTTTTCTTCATCTGCTGTGCCCTGCTCGCCCAGGATGCAGCTCAGGCGTCACTTCCAGCGCGACGCCCCTCCTGACTCTCCCTCCCTCACCTTCCAGCCTGGGGCAGTTATTTCGAATGGGCTCTCGGTGCCTTGTCAGTGTCCCCTTCTTCGGGAGCCCCTTCGGCCCGTGCCAGGTCTCACTCGCTTGCTCTCTGTCCTCGCGGGTTGTGCAGGACGGGGACTGGATGGATGGGTGATCGAGGATGTTCACTGAGTGGACTAAGAAATGCTGCCCTGGAAGTACAAGCTTTCTAACATGGCGGCCTCTTACTCCTTTCTTTGCTCCCTGCTCTGGTCTTAAATAATGGATTGTTAACTTTTAAACAGGTATTTGGTTTATTAGTAATACTTTAATTAGCTTCCTAAAAGCACTGTCCTGTTTGCATCTTTCAAGCTGCAAGTTCTTCAGCATATGAACATGATGGGTGCTCACTGACAGTCGTCCCTTCGGCCCCAAAATGAGATGGTGGTAAATTTCCAATATTCCCTTTCAACTTTAAGAAAGAGAAGGGGTGAAAGTGGACCAGTGCAGGGATGTGGTCTGAAGCTGACAGTAATTTCAGTTGTAGATGGTCTTAGTGTGTAGTATTAAAAATCTTTCTGGAAAAATCAATAAATCCACACATGTTCTGACAGTGATAAATCTTTATTTTTACTCAAAATTAGTTGCTGTGATGTCTTATCTTTCCACTCTGAAGTCACAGATAAATATTCTTTCCATTATTATTTCCTGAGGCTTATCACCGCGGGCTATTGTGTTGGTGTGCTGGCTGGGTCACTGCTTTTTCACTCTGCATCTTCTGCTTTCAGAGTCCTTAGATTTTTAGACAGCTTTGTGCTTATAATGTATGTATGATGTTTGCTGTTTAGCCCACTTTAATGTATTATGTCCTCACAAACATACTTGTGTGTTGACTTTCCCTCCGTCAGACCTGTTGAGTGTAGCTTGTTATGTATTTGAAGCAAGACAGCTGGGATACTCTGGAAGCCAGCTTGAGTTTATTTTTTTTATTTCTTTTCTTTTTAAAAATCATTATCACAAGGAACCAGAGATCTTGCTGTTAAACTGTTTCTTCTGCTGGAGAGAGCTGTGTGCAGGAGAGGAATATAAGGCATTTTTCTTCCCTGCTTTTCTTTCACCCCGCCACCCCGCCACCCTGCCACCCCCGGTCCAGTTTCCCATCCTGCCTTCAGTTTGTAGAATTTACCAGTAAATATTTGTCTCTGTTCTGAATTCCCACTCCAGTTCTTACAGGGACCATAAGAAATAATGAAATGTCTAAAATTCAGGTTATTCACGGGATTTATAACAAATAAAAGAAAAATGTGAGAGTAAAAAATCGGAGAGCAGTGGGGGTATGAATTATTCTGAATTAAGGCCCTTGTCCTTCATGGTGTCTGCTACCCAAAACCTGCATTCTAAGGGTCAAACCCACACAAACCTGGCTCTGTGAGCATGTGGGCTGCCTCATGACTTGGCAACACGTGGAAGGGAAAGGTGGTCTGTCCTCGGTGTGTGCACACGTCTTTGGGAGTGAGCTGCAGTCCGTTTGATCTGTGAATCGTAGTTTCATAAAGTGGTTTGATGAATTTGTTCATTTAGTTTTGATTGGACCGTGATAAGAGACTGTCTTATTGTGAATGCTGGGCTGATTATTCTTGCCTTGTAGATTTTTCTTTCTGCTGCATTATGGACACCTGTTCTCAAAAAAAAATTTTTTAACAGAAATTGCAGATATTTTTTCAAAACGAGAAATAATGTTCAGGCGTGGTAGCCCAGAGATTTTGGTAGAACGTTGGTGGTTGATGAGTCAATTTATTACTGAAGATCTGCGTAAAGTGAGATTTCTCCAAGAGCTGACACTTTTGGTTTTCTGTTATAAATGTATTAGCTACACCTGGTGACTGTTATTAAATAAAAAACAACCTTTTTTTTTTCCTGATAGAAAACATTCCAAAAGCTGGAACTCTGGTCTCTTCTGGACCAGAAGTAATTGGGTAAAAAAAGGACTAACAATTGGCTGAATTTTCTGCTTATTAAGAAAATTGAGCCAAGCTTCGTTTCAGTTACCCAGAATGTTTCAGGCGTGGCATACTTACGGACCGTGGAAGTTTTAGATTAGCTGATAGTTAGGTAGAAATCTCTGAGGATTTCTTTCCTGTGATGTAACCGACATACAGCATTATAGTAGTCCCAGGTGCGCGACGTCACGACTTGGTGTTTGTGTGTAGCGTGAAATGACCGCTGCGGTAAGTCTAGTCAACATCCATCCTCACACACGGCCACAGGTTTGTTTTCCTCGTGATGAGGACTTCTACGACCTGTGGAGGATTTTGCTACAGTGCAGTAAATACGTGGAATCTACTGAGTCTTGCTTAGGCTCGCCTTGTCGATCGGGTGAGCGTTAGCGATCATTGAATGACACTGAATTTGAAAGCTAGAAACCTGGGACCCACAGGAATCCTATGAAAATCTTCTTAAAACATTTTATTTCCATAAATAACATTTTGAAAATAAAAATTATGTATCAGCGGCAACTGTCCCTTGGTGAAGTTCCACTGGTTCACCTGCGTTCTGCACGTTTGAGTTGTGCGGCGTCTCCCTGGGGGTGTGCGGAGTGTGCGGTCCGCAGCTTCTCTGGCTGTGCCTGGAGGCCCCGGTTTTAGGCAGTGTGGCAGCAGAATAAACACACTTGCTTCCGTGGAGCATATGATTTAGAAGCATCAGCGTTAACTGCCAGATTATATTTTTAACCTTTTAACTGGTAGTTTTTCTTAATGCATCGAGCTGTTGAAAATGAGATTAAATCAGGGTTTCAGCTGAGGAGAATTGGTACCAGAAAGCAAAGCCAGAGCTTGTCATACATGTATGAGATATCATTCTCCAGGGCTGTTCAATCGGAGGGATGCCTTTGTTTAAATAAGAATAAAAATAATAATGGACTCCTTCAGCCCACTGACCTTGGTAACTGTGGCATCCTCTGATGTAATTTATTGAATGCCAAGTGTATTTAATTGATGTATAAAGCATGGAGTTTATATGGGACATCTGCCAGTGGTCTCACTGTAAAGTTGAATGGGTGTCTTTCTTCTCCTTTTTCTCCTTCTTCATTCCTGTTTTCCTCCTCCTCTTGTCGTTGTAGGTAAGCAGCGCTAAGATTATTGCTTTTCAGGAGACTGGCGGTTTGCCTTTAACAACTAACTTCTGTAGGATTTTCAGGTGGAGAAGAACCTGCCGGTGTAGAATTAGTCTGTTTTCCAGCTCTCCTGAAGAGCTGCTTCCCTTGTCCTGCCTTCTGGGCGGAGGTGACTGTTCCGAGGTTTGGTGTCTGGTCCTGCAGAGCTGGGAAGGTTTGGGTGGGTGTTGGCAGAACAAAGGGAATTTCACCCACCCAGTAGAAACTTTGTTTCCATCTGCTTATGGCACTAAAGGTGGGGCTTCAAGTTTATAGGGAAGAGCCCAAGATAGGGTCTGTAACCTCTTTCAAAAAGTGGTTTATGGCTTCTTATTAGCATAAGAATCCCAAAGTAACTTGGCTTTTCTTGGGAGATGCCTAGTGAGATGATTTTCTCAAGTGAAATTTGAGAATTTCTTTCCAGCCACTGGAATGGGTAATAAGAGAAAAAAAGGCTTTTGTGGCCACATTAACAAGTAATTGCTTCGTGTCTGGATTAAAGTGGAGGAAAAGAATGAAAACCTAAACTATCCAGAGTTCAGTGGGCCTTTGGAGCCCGTTCTGTGGCCCGGACAGCACACTTTTTCCAGGTTGCCCCTCAAGGAGCCTGGGTCCTGGTCACGTCCAGAATGTTGCTTATTTGAGTATCCAGGGTCGGTTCTTCTGTAGACGGTGAGGCACGTGTGCAGGCGAGGTGGTTTTGTACAGGCTTTTCTCCTTTTTAGGATACCAGGGAGCACAGTTAGTGTATGAAAAATGACCTCTCACGTTAATGTATGGTCTCTTAACATTTCCGTCAGTCATTTAAAAAAACCAAGAAGATTGTGTGATCAGAGTGAGGCTGGTAGTTTGGCTTTAAGATCTTAAAGCATCCTGAGTTAATTTAAGGTGCTTATGTGCTTTATTTAGGGAGTTAAACATAAATTCATCTTTGCCGACGTGTTCAGAAACCTGTAAGAGTGATGCTTGGATCACTCTCATAGAAATGTTATTTGATTCCAGACATTTCTGTTTGAAGTGCGGACAGTGAGCCCATCAATCTGCTCTGGGTGGCAGGTTCCTGCTGACTGTTGCTTCTTTCCTGTACCGTTCCGGGGGGCTCCAGGGTGCCTTTGCCCTGCTCCTGTGCTGCAGACACCCCTGGAGAAGGCTGCCCTGGGCTGTCGAGTGTTTTGTGTGGGGCGGCCAGGTCACGTGCCCTGCATCTCGCCCGCTCCGTGCACCAGCTTGCCAGGGCACCGTGCGTCTGCTCTGTGCTCACCGGAGCATTGCAGTGCTCAGAAGGTTGCTTTCTCCAAGGACTGGCTGTTTTTGTTCAGAGCAGTCATTTTTCATGAGGTAAAACTGACCTCAGGAGCAGTCTTTGAAAACTGTACGTGTAGTTAGTAAGAAGTGCTGAGTCCCAAAGCAGAGAGTGTGTTTTTACATAGGTTTTGACACAAAGCGCCTTACATTTGGAGTTTTAATCCTGTTGTAAAATTAGAAAAGGCATTTTCCAGGATTCGAGCATTTCCTCTCCTTGGAATCCCCTGCAACTTTTTAATCAAGTAAAAATGCAGGTGGTTCTGTGGTTCTTTTTGTCTTTCGAAGACTGAAAAACTATTCATGAGTTACTATTTCTTTTTAATAATAGCTGTACAGAAAAGTACTGTGAAATGCAGTTTCCTAAGAAGGAGTATTGTCTAGTAGGGTATTTGCCAAATTAAATTTCTATAACTGTGACTCAAGAAACTTTATAAAATGATCTCCATTTGGCACACTTAAGAAAAAGTCAGGTCTTGTTGTTAGAGGTGTATGAATAATGATGGAAAATTAAAATTTTAAAGATTTAATCCATCAAGTTAATAATAGCATTTATTTCTGACTATAGTTGATTTGTGACATAACTAAAAGATAGAATGAGCAAATTATTTTCAATATATTGTCAGTCCAGTAATGTCTATTGTTCATTCATTCAACTAGTTTGAAGTCTCAGTAGCATGATTATGGGAATAGTTAGTTCATGTTGAAACAATTATTTCTACTTTGTTATTGGTGTATTTATTTTCTCAGGTGCCTTTCCCCAGCCTGGCTTTTGCTTGCTTCCTGCTGACAGAGTTGATGAGCGTGTGGGGAGGCGGTGGGAAGAAGTGGGGGTTACAGGTGACTCTGGCTGGTCCAGCCACAGAGAGCTGGAGGGGCTTTCAGAGTGTGGGTGACACAGTCGCGGGTCAGCTGGGTGGAGGTGGACTCACTGGATAAACCACAGAACCCTTAATTATGTGACTGTACACCTTGCTTCTTGGACCCCTAAATGACAGGGCATTACGTACCCAGTGGTGTTCCTTGGTTTGGTGCTGGGGGGTGGGGGGTGGGGGAGGAGGCGGGGGCAGGGAGGGAGACAAAGGAATCAGGCCAGGGAAGGTGGACCAGGAGGAGAGGGGGCGAGAGGAGAGAGACTGTGGGGCCACCAGTGGTGGAGTGGGATTGGAAACTTCTGGGTTTTCTTTGTATTTGGTCTTTTCAAGATTATTGTCTTGGACCGAGTATGAAACTACACTGAAAATTGGTGTATCTGTATTTTGCATTCAGTTGCTTGTTTTCTAAGCAGAGTACCATATAGGGGTTTGTTTGGAGCTTTTAAAGTTCATTTCTCATTGAACTGACCCCTTCCCCCACCTGTCTCTTCCTCCTTTTACCATTGTTTACCTTTTCTTCCCTGTTATTCTTTGGGTATATTCATATTTCAGTTCATTTTTTAAATCTGAGATTTACTTTTGATCAAGTGCCTTAGGTCTTTTTTAAAAATGCTTATTGTCTTTTATATTTTGGCTTTCCCTTTTTGTTACCGCTGTTCTCCCATGTTGTACAAATTTTTTAAAGTTAATTTTCTAAAAATATGATTCTGGTAACCAATAATGAGACTCCACCAGCACAGGTGAAGAGCAGAAAAACTAGGGCTGGGAGAAGTCCTGACAGTAAGACTGTCACACACCAGCCCCACTGACAAGCCCCTTTCTTTAGAAAGGGGGTGCAAACCAACTTCATTATTAAAAGGGAGAGATGGGATTTTAGTATTTTAGGCTAAAATTGGTAGGGCATTTCATTGTTGTTTAAATTGGCTTTCATCAGAAATTAAGGACTGATTGAAAATGGGCCTTCCTCCCCCCTCCCACCCCATTTCCTCCCTTGTTAACATCTTAGCGCCTGTGTGAGTGCGGTGAAAACGCAGTCCCGCGGGAGCCTGGCTGGGTCGTGCAGCATGTCCCACACGTGTACCTCAGGCACGCGTGTCTCAGTTGAGTATACTTATATATGAAAAGTTTGTAATTTTACAGAACCGATACATCTTTCCTATTAGTGTCTTTAGGAGTTGTAAGGAATAGTTTATAATAACCCCACCCAAACACAAACAAATAAACTTCTTCCTGTAATTCCAGATACCCATTGAAAATGATTTAAAGCAGTACCAGTGGCTGGTTTACGTGGACCATTTGAATATATTCTTGTTAGGTGCAAATTAACCTAATTTTCCCAAAAGTAGTAATGACAGCAGCAAATGCGGTAACAATGAATTCTTCATTTTTATGTCACTTTTACAATTAGGTCTACAAAGAAAAGGACATAAATTTAAACAAATCACTGAAAATGACTACTTTTTTGAAAATAAGTTACTTTTGAAAGTTTAGTCCTAAGTGAAGGTTTACCATAAGGCGTGTTATGCAGACACAACACGGCCTTCAGCAGGATCACTGACCCCTTTAAGAAGGTCTCTGTCAGCATCTCCTGTGGAATGCCTGCAGGAAAAGAGAATGTTCAAAGCTTAAAATTATTTTCGTTTTAAATTTGATGCCAAGGACTTAGTTGTGTTTTTAGCTTGAAATTGAGGTTCAACCACAAGACAGTGAAACACTGATGATCCAAGAACTAGAGCCCGGAGGGTCTGGTGGGTAAGTGGGCGGGTGACTTGTTGCCGTGCCGGGGGCTGCTGGTTCTTCCGAGGGCGTTGGAGGGAAGGCCAAGGGGAGGGATGGCAGGTGCATGGAGCTTGGCAGGTTTGCTGGCCAGAGCGTGTGGGAGTCGACACAGCAGCTGAGTGCTTGTTTCTGTCCTCTTTCCCCTTGCGCATTATTGTTCCATTGCGCTGTCAGCTGAAGACGGAGCGTCAGGTCAGTAATGTACGATGGCCGTCTCGTCTAGTTCGGTCAGGACCCGGAAGGCTGGTGAACCCGCCTTGGACTGGCCAGGTGGGGTCGAAGCTGCATGCTACTGAACTGTTCCCTTGTAAAACTGGGTTTCCTTGAATGAGATACAAGTACACCATGGTTAGTTTGCATTTCTTTCGTTTTACTGAGATATAACTGACACATTGCACTCCGTAAGTTTGAGGAGTGTACCACACGTGGACTTACCATTTGTTGCAGAGTGATTGTCGCAAGTTTAGTGAACATCTCCACGTCATATGAAAGTAAAACCTGTTTTACTCAATTAGGACGGGATGATGGTTCGACTAACGATGAGGATGTTTAGCACGTTGGGGGTAGTACTCAGTCTACTGTGTGCATAGATGTGGGAAACTGAACACAGGCACAAGTGTTGGACCAGAATCTCCCTGTGCCTCCGCTGCTCTCGCCTCAGTGAACACACGTGGAGAGGCCTGGCCGGCCTGGGAATGGCCAGTTAGGCAAATAAACACCTGTTCTTTTGTCTACACTTTTTCTGAGTGGAATTAGCCTCACAGTTTTTAGGAAGTAATTTGTTTCATGGACCATGTTCATGGATTTGTTTATGGTCCTTATTTTATTATGAGGAAAGTTCTTTGTAGCTTTGTACAGAGATTGGCAAAGCTTAAGTGCAGATGCATTGCACGTGGTCTTTCAGTAGAGCATTAATTTAGTTCTCACCTTTTCCCATTCTGGAGGGTTCTTCCGTGAGCAGTGGTCACTAATACGACTTGAACTCGCTCATCCCTCTTGAGTGGCCTTTGAAATGAGAGGTAGTCGTGGGCTTGCGGATACTGACAGTGGTCTTTGTTCTACCTTTAAAATACTTGCTCACCCTTTGAAGTTAAAACAATCTCAACTTTTCTTCAAGTGAATAAGCAGTGCGTACATTACTCGTTTATGAATTTGTGGGGCAGAATTGGGACGTGATGCATGTTCAGCCTTGTTCTCTCCAGTGGAGTTTTGTCCTGCCCATGGCCCTGTCTGAGGATACGTGGGCCCACCCCAGGGACTTGTCCCCGTTTACCAGCGGTCGTCCTCAGATGTCTCACAGTCGGCAGGTTCTCAGAGGTGGGAATTTAATGCTTAGAGCTGGTAGTGTCTCCACTAACTCTGAGCCTCTTAGCCAAGAGAGACTAGATTTCAGAAACTTTCAAGTATGCTATATACGGAGAGAGCTATGTCTTCCCAAACATAAAATCAAAGTCATTTTCTGTTCTGTCATTTCCCCGAACACTATTATTAGAAGAAAAGGTCACAATAGGAAATCTCAGGGTTACCAGAAATCTACAAATAGACCAGTGGTAAATAGAAATACTTCCTAATTCCTTTTTACAAATAATTGCCTTTTCCTAAATAAGCTTCAGCACGTTGAGAGGTCCCACCACATGGAGGAGACAGTTGCCACCTGTGCAGTGTTTCCCTGACAATCCCTGGGTCCCTTCCTGCTGTGGGGCGGACCCGCAGTCGTTGGAGGGCCCCGTGGACCAGGTCCTGTGACAGGCCTTAAACTGTTCCGTGGCGGCCAGGGCGTGTGCTGATGTGTTCTCCTCTCGGCGCCCGTTAGTCTGTCACAGCACCCTGTGTCCGATAGACTGTGTCGTAGCATACACTCCTCATTTGTTTACTTGGCTTCTTGTCTGTCTCACTAGAATGTGTGCTCCTCGAGCCTGAGGACCGTGTCACTGTTGTATCTCGCGAGTGCCTGCAACATTGTAGGGACTTAGAAATTTACTAAGCAATATCGTAGGGACTTAGTAGAAATTTACTAAGCAGTGACCAAATGAACAAATGAATCTTCCAGACCCTTCTCTGCATACTCATGTACACATAATTACATATACATTTGTTCTTAACAAAATTCTTTACAGAATTTTCAGTTTGATTTTCTTTTTCCAGATAGTAAAGTTCCTTCTCATTTTAAGCACAGAGAATATGATTGTAATGATTATGTTTTTAAAAGTACTAAAGATTGATATTTATAATATTTATTTTTAGTAAAATAGGAGTACTCAATTCTCCTATTTTAAATTGGAAAGATCCAGACTACTGCACTATATTTAAAACTTTTTAAAAAATGCAGGGCCAGATTTAGATCTTTTCTTTTAACCTTAGCTTTTTTTTTTGCTTTTTATAATGTATGATTTTAATCTTACATAAAAATTCTAAAAATAGTACAGGGAGTCCTTGCACACCTTTTCCCCTGCTTTCTCTAGAGTTTTGACCGCGCATAGCCACAGCACCGTGACCCAGGCCGGGAAGTTAACACTGACGGAGTTAACACTGGCGGAATACTGGCGCCTGAACCACAGGTCCTCTGTGAATTTCACCAGATTGCCCCTGGGTGTCCTTCTCCCTGTTCAGGATTCAGTCCAAGATTTCACGATGCATCAGCCACCATGTGTCCTTACTCTTCTCCAGGCTCCTGACAGTTCTTCAGTCTTTGATGGCCATGACACTTTTTGTAAGCACTGGTCAGTTATTTTGCAGATTGGCACTCGTTCAGGGCTGGCTCGTGTGTTCTCTGTGCAGTCTTAAGTGCACAGAAGGAATGTGCTCTTCTTGGCGTGTGATGAGTGCGTGAAGATGAGTGCCTCACCTTGATCCCTGGGCTAAGGTGATGTCTGCTTAATTTCTGCTTTGTAAAGGTGGTATTTCTTCTTTTGTAATTTGCTAAATATCTTGGGGGAGATGCTTTAAGACTGATTTTTGTATTTCTTAAACTTTTCTTAATTTGTCATAGTTTAGCATTCATCAGTGGATCTTGCCTGCATTAGTTACTAATATAATGTTTGCCTAATGGTGGTTTTGTATTGGGTTGGCCAAAAAGTCCGTTAGGTTTCTTCTGTAAAATAAAAGTCACATTTTGCATTTTCACCAGTAACTTTATTGATTAATTTGATATTTCGAATATGTTGGCTTTCTCCTGCTGTTGGCTTCTAGTGGGGAGAGGCCGGGGTCCTGCCAGAGATCTCCCAGTGCATACGACAGCCCCACAGCAGAGAATTATTTGGCCAAAATGTCAGTGGCACCAAGAAACTTCGCAAACCACTTTGTACACATTGGATGGGTCCCGGCACCTTCTCCACACACTGCACAGATCTTTTTTTACGTTTCAGTTGTGTTTTCACCTTTCTTGAAATAGTGAAGCATAACACACCGAAAATGTTACACGTCTTCTTCCATCTTTAGTATTAAAATAGCTTCACAGAAATTCACCAATTTTGGTAATTTTTAAAAAATGCATCCGGATATGACATCTGTCACAATGCAATCTAACAAAATTGTTTCAAATGAAGTTAAAGCCAACTAACTGCTACGAGAGCCATCGTACAGTAAAAACATAATGGACTTTTTGGCCAACCCAGTATTTCCTTCATTTCTCTGTCATTTATTAATTGAAATTATTCTGTAAAGAAAGCTGTCTCTTCATTTCGTATGTATTTATTATTTATATCAAAATGTTGTGGATTACAACCACAATCTGTTACTGTTTATTTTTTCGCCCCTATCGTTCCAGCTTCGGGCAGCTGGGGGCCCCGGCATGTTGGTCCCTCTCTTGTTGGCGGTGAGTGCTCCCTCGTTTTCTGGCTCCACAGGCTGTCCAGAATCATCTCATAGTTTTCCGTCCCCAGCTCTGGAGTCAGCCGTTTTTCCAAGAAGCCTTGGTTTCTTTTGCTGGAGAGTGATGTTCAGGAACCCAGATCTGGGTGTTGAGGGAGCTCATTGCTCCTAGGCCCTCTTGGTGGACACAGATGGGAGAACTCGGATATATGCTAACTATGCTTGCATGGCACACCTGTGTTTATTTATTTATCTGTTTATTCTAGTCCATCCCTCTTTCCTTATGTACAACTTCTTTCTTTGACCTTGAGAAACCTGGTTCTTGTGATCTGCAGTGTACTTAGTTACGTGTTCAGTCCTGTTGTATCATTGAGAGTTCAGCCAGAGAAATGGAACTGGAAGATAACGTTCAAACAGTGATACCCAGCCTTTTTGGCACAGGGACCAGTTTTGTGGAGGGGGTGTGGCAGGGGTGGGGTGACAGGAGGCGGAGCTTAGGCAGTAATGTGTCTCCCCCCAGGCCCTCCCCCCACTCTGCTCACCTCCTGCTGTGCTGCCAGGTTCCTAACAGGCCACCTCCCTTCCTGTACCAGTCTGTGACCTGGGGGTTGGGGATACCTGCAATAAAAGGTTAACTGCAAGGAGTTGTTTCATGTGATTGTCAGGGCTGGCAAGGGAAATCGGAAATCCTTAGGGTATGTCGTCAGGCAGGGCAGGCTGCAACTCACAGGCATGGGGTGAAGCTGCTGTCCACAGGTGGAATTTCGTCTTCAGGGATGCCTCAGCTTTGCCCATGTATAGCCTTTCACTGGATTGAATCAGGCCCACATAGATTATCTGGGATACCATATTTTGCCATGTGTAATGAACATTTGTTTACCCAAATATTTGAGGGAAAAATAAGGGTGTGCATTATACAGTTATAATGATTACATACCATGGGTATAATGTGTGTAATAATCCCGTGTAAACATGCACAAAGGCATGGGTGCACATTATATGTGCTTACTTAAAATGACCTGATTTTGGACTTTAATTACATCTACAGAATACCTTCACAGAAACACCAAGATTTGTGTTTTATTGAATAACCGGGGAGCGTAGTCTAGCCGAGTTGACCCATGAAACTGACCGTCACATTTCACACTGCATGAAGCAGTTACAGAATTGCTAACACGCATGTCTGTGAGAAAGAGATGGTATCCCAGCTTGGTTTCTAAGCTCTGTTTTCTATGTAAAATTTGTAGAGTTGGCAATGACTGTAGAAGACTGCTTGTTAGAATCTCCAGTTATCTGTGATGTTTATAAGCTTGTTTATTGTTTGTCTCCTTCACTTGGACCCCTGTTCAGTCTTGCCCTGTGTCCCCAAGACTTGATGTGATGTCTGATTCAGTGAATAGCTGTTGGATCAACAAAATGAACAAGGTCATTCTTCCTGTTGTTTGTTTTTTACCAGCTTTCCTGACAGTGTTTGTATTAAGAGAGAGGGGTGAAGGGGAAGACCCAGTTGGGGAGGGATAGAAAGAGACAAAAAAATGGTGTTAGGTTAAACCCTGGATTCCAAGGAAATACCTTGTTCTCTTTACTTTGGGTTAGTGTTGAAATATTTCAGTAAAAGACAGAAACCTGTTGCTTTCACAGAATGCCTGCCGGCCCTCCCCTCTCTTCCCACTCCTGCTCCTGACTCCTTCGATAAGTTCCGCGTGGTTTTTCTAACCTTTGAGAAAGGGATAACTTCCCGTAGTTTAAAGCTTCAGAATAGATTAGTTTGAGGGCATCACCACACAGAAGCAATGCATGTTTTTGCTGTTTTGGAGTAGTAGCAGCATAATGCAAACTGTCATTTATTCATCTGTGTTTTATGAGTGTTTTCCTATGCTATGCATGCATTTGGACTAATAGAAGAAAGGACATGGACCCTGCTATTAAAGCATAAGTATCCTAGTGCACCGTTTTTCTAACTTATGTAATACATGGTTCTGTTTCAAAGGAAAAAAGTTATCTGTCATCCCTTGTGTTGATTTACATTACTCTTATAATAATGTTACTTAGGGATGTACAAATACGTAACTAGGAATAAACACCACCTGCTTATATCTATTTGACACCTCTAAGCCTAAGCCAATTTGCAATGAAATATAAAACTACAAGTCAGAGGAGTCCAGATTAGCTGTGTAATTTAACGTGACGATGATACTGTTTTGCTGAAACAAAGCTGTTTGTGATACAGAATATTGCGCTCACTCCTACCTAAGGGCCCAGGCATTTGGGTTTGACATGCCTCTGCTGCCAGGGCGACCCAGGCTTCCCACCTGCAGTTCCCTTTTGAAACTATTGGATTCTTCGTTATTACACAGTGCAGTGTGATTTATTCGGCGTCCTGTTGGTCCCCATGTGCCATCTGCATAGTAGGTCTGTTTCTGTTGGTTTCTTGTTAATACCAGACAATTGAAGTGGTAATAGTTAGCCCTGTCCTGACACTAAATGCAGTACAGACTGGGACACCGAGAAGGAAGGTAGGAAATGGACCTCTTGATATATTCTGGACCCCAAGAATGTGTCCGCGAATCCCCATGGAGGAACAGGGATTCAGTCGGGGGGGGGGGGGGAGGTGTGCGGACATACAGTTCGCGTGTGGTGCCCGAGGGCAGCTCTGGAGGTATGTGTCCAGGTGCACCGGATGTGGAAGACGGTGTCAGCATGTAGAGTGAAGCTTGCAGGGGGAGAAGGGCCTCAGAGAACTGTCAGCCTGGACAGGGTCCTGGGGACCTGGTGGCCTGGGTCGTTTGGTACTGTTGGAATCGACTATGAAGGAGACCTTTTGATGTTGATGGTGGCATTCCGACATAGTCCTTATTGTGGAATTGTGGTGTTTACAAGTTGAGAGTAGATTTTGCTGGTGTTACAACACTATACGATTAAAAGCCTTTGTTTTTCTGTTGATGAGTGTTCTGTTTTTCACAGCTTCATTGAGGTATGATGTACGTGCCATACCATTCACCACTTCAGTTGAATGGTCTTGTGAGTGTGTGTGTTCATGTGCAAGTTCATCGCCACAGTGCCGTTTAGAACACCGTCACCCGGAGTGTCCCTCGTGCCGGTTTTAGTGAGTCCTGCTCCCGCTCTCCAGCTCTAGGCAGCCGCCGACCTGCGTTCTGACCCTGTAATTTTGCCTTTTCTAGAAATGGCCTATAAGTAGGAACGTAGAGTACATAGTCTTTTGTTCCTGGCTCGTTTAAAATGTTCTCCAGCTTCATCCATGCTGTGGCGTGCATCAGTGCTTCACTCCCTGGTGTGACCACGTGAGGCTCCGCCTCATAGGTGGTGGCTTCTCCGCTCACCAGTTGATGGACACTTGGATTGCTTCCAGGTTTTGGATTTAACGAGTGATGCTGTGTGGGCATGTGCTTGCATGTCTTTGTGTGGACGTGTGTGTTCTTCGGTAGATACTTAGTAGTAAAATTGCTGGGTCTTATAGTAAGTGTTTATTAAACTTTTTAAGAAACTGCCGGACTGTTTGCCAAGATGCGGCACCATCTTTCTGAGTGTATAGTCTTCTTGGCGAGAATGTTGTCGCTCACAGTTACGGGGACAGCAGCACATGCACAGGGGCAGAGGGCAGGAGAAGCTGTGGCAGGCCCTGTGGTGGAACGGGTCATTTTCTTTGTCTCCCACTTGATGTCCTGAATTCCTACCCCAGCAACGAAATGCGTAGGATGAAATTCTGAGGATATTGCTTTCTTTCTGTGTGATGTTAATGTAACTCCTTTTTCTCTTTGTGAGCTCTGGTTTTGTGTGAACTACTCATCAGACGCTGGGGCGGAGAAGAGTGCCCTCCGCTGGTAGTGATCTCCTGCAGGTCAGAGCAGCACCCTGCTGTCTGCTCGGGAGGGAGTCCTCTGGCTCCGCTTTAGGGAGTGAGGGACAGCGAGGAGTGTGGAGGGCGCGTGGATATTTTTAGGTGTGTGGTGTGGGTGTGTGTTGAAAGGAAAACGAGGAGTATTGTTATATCATCATTACCCGGGTAGCATTTTGACACAACTTACTAGTCTCGGAATCGGATTTGTACGAGACCGAATGTTCTGTGTGTAAGTAGCCTGGGGACAGACAGGTTGAGGTTTAATGTTTTAACTGCAGTACATGGGGAGGAAGTTCAGGTTATTTCCTATCTTTTGGTCACAGCATGAAGTTCAGCACCAAGATCAGTGTCTCCCTTCCCTCTTCAGTCTGATTCTGTCTCTGGGTATTGGCAGCATTAGCCCACAATCCAGAACCACAGAGTCAGCCCAGATCCTTCCCTCACCTCCCACATCGCATGGGTCGCTAAGTTTTTAAAATCTTCTTTCCTTCCAATTTGGCTTCCCTTTCCTATCCTCACCATGTCTGTCACCTCCTAGTTCCTTTTCATCTTTTCTCCACTCCGGTGCAGCCTACTTTGTGCTACTACAGAGAATGCTAACAATGAAAGGCAATTTATGTGACCCTCTGGAGATTTATGCGGAGAAGTGTGTGCATGTTGACTGTATGCATGTTGACTGAAAAGTGTAAATTTTCCATCTCTCTTGGGCCCCTGCGTATAGCCTACAGCCTTGTGGGACTGCTTGTGGCTGCTCAGATGTCCCTGGCTCCCTGGAGCTCACGGTCTTTGCAGATTCTGCTCTGCTTGTCTCGCAAATCCTGTCCTTCACCACCCGTCTGCTCTGAACAGGTCAGGTCATCCTTCCAAGATTTCGTGGTGGTGCCCAGGCTACCTGACACCTTTGTGGATGCCTTCCCCCCACCCCCCTTCCTGTTGTCACACAGCACTCCTACAGCCCTCTCTGTGCCCCAGAGCGCCGTGACCGTGTGCTTGCTCCTCTGTCCCCTTGCTGGCCGTGCACTTCCTCTCTTACATGTTCGGGGCTCTGACCGCTAGTACGGCGTGTGGCACCACACGTGCATCAGTAAGGATTTGCAGGTGAGAGAGCTGAGGAGTTCGGGCTAAAGGGGGGTTGGCGACAGATACTGGTGGGAGATAAGAGGCTACCCTGGGGAGGAGGAGGCATGTTGGGTCACTCTGCACCTTGCAGGACCAGATGCAACCCACTGCTGACTGGTAGAGCTTCAGCAGATACCGCCTCCTTGTATGGCTTGTTTCAGTAATCAGAAGCCCTCATGCTCAGAAAATGTAGACTTATATTTTACACAATCCCTTTACACTAGGGTTGTAATGAAATTGTAACAAGAATTGTGAGCTTAGATGCCAAAGTCTACAAATCTATTAGATAAGCCTTAAACCACATACATACCCACAATCATGGAAAAGTGAGGGCTTTGCATAGTATCCTTTTTCCTGTTAAATTTTCTCTTTATGCGTAGCTCTGCTTTGCTCTGGTTAGATATTCTGGTACAGCAGCTCATTCATTGTCCTTTTTCATTGCTACAGCGTGCCAAGTGTGATCACGTGTGGAACTGTGGTTTGTAAAAGAAAGTGTGCCTGAGGAGCAGGGAGTCAGTGCAGGCGGTGCTGTGACTGGAGAACTGCAAGGATGTGTCTCATCACCAAGGAGTTCTGTGTGTGGTTTCAACAGTTTGTTTCCTTGGAGATGGAGCCCACCGTTTACTTCTTCGTAAAGTCCACATCACGCTGTGAAGAATCTTTTTGTCGTTTTGCTAGATTGATTTTTCCCTGAACCTCAGGAGTTGTAGTGCCTCAGTTCATTTCCGGATTATATCATGTCTCATTCCTTTGAAGCATCTGTGAATAAGGCGTTAAGATCACTATTTAAAATATTGCATACCTTATATTTTCATACTTGGTCTGAGAGTGCAGGTGTCTGCCAGAGGATGATGCAGATATTTTTTGTTTATATTTAAAGGACATTTAATGTCTTTCCTCGTATGTGCAGAGACACATTTTTCCTGTCTTCCTCTTTTTTTGATGGTGGAAGACTTTAAAAGGTCTAAAACTTTCTGTGCTGCTCCCAACTATGTTGTGAGCAGGATTGATGGCTTTTAGAGATGTCTATGGGATAGTCATTACCAAAATTGTTATTCAGAGGAAACGTTAAAACTTAGACCTATAATTACGCTTGCTGTCTTCCTTCTCAGGGCAGGGGTAAATCAAGTAAAGTGCTTTGATCTCCTCAAAAGCAAAAGAGTTTAAGGAGGAAATATCACGGGGATTATGTCTCTGGCAAAAAGCACCGTGTAACTGTCAGGCGTGTCTGGTGGTTAACACTGAGGTTCAGTGTTAAGTGCCAAAATGCCAACTTGAAGGAAACCGTTTCCCCCTGTATAGCCAAAGTAAAGACATTTATTTAAACAGAGTTTAAGAATGAAGATGGATTTTAATGAGTGCCATGTGTATTGATTGATCCAATATAATCTTATAATTGACCCCATTCATGATCTCTTACCCTTTTGTTTATACTTTTTACCATTTTAAAATAATTTTAAAGTAGTTTTTCAGATTAGTCTACATCTGATGTAATAGTGTGCAGTGGAGTATTTATTAATGAATTTTTGGAGTAGATACTTAAATGAGAATGTTTAAATACATGTTTAAACATATTTTGAGGTATTTATAGGATTTAGAAATGTCTTCCAACCTTTTATTTCTGTGATTCTGAAAGTTTGAAGGGTTGTCAGATAGAAAAGGATGGACTTAAATTTGTATAAGGAAGACTTCGAGCAGAGCTGGCCCATCCTGTGGCCCCGCCTCGGTCGTGGTGGACGCCGGGCCGGGCCTCTGGCTCAGGGACAACAGAGACCTCTTGGTGGCAGGGGAGAGGCTAGACTAGGTGATGCCCAAGGTTCTGTCAGCCCGAGATCCTGAGAAGTCTGATAGAACTTTACACATCAGGAGACTGAAGTCTGGAAAAGGTTAAGTGATCATGCCTCTTTGATACTAAGAACCCAAGGTAACGAGAGGTTCAGGCACCTTGGTCATGCTCACTGTCAGAGCTCGGAAAGAAGAAGTGAGGGTGAGGTGGGAGGCAGGCTGGGTGCAGCCTGCTGACAGTGCGCCGACAGTGCCGTCTGCCCGCACCTGCCCGCAGGGCCCCGGGCGCCTCTTTGAAGCGCCTTTGGCCACCTTGAGAGCAGCTGCGGGGGTTTAATGTCACGTGGGCTTTGCACACACAGTTTCTTCTGTCCTTCCGGCACCTCCCCATGTCTCCCTGGTGCATTTTTAGTTCCTGTTCAGCGCATTGCTCCACACTTTTCTCTGTGAACTCTCTTGACCCTGTCTACCCCATACTTAGCTGACCCTGGAGCTCCGTCCTTGGTGTTCTGTTACTTACACAGACCTGTCCTAGAACAACACCCTGCATGTAAGCGTTACTCATTTCTCAGGGGACTGAACTTGCTACACGTGGTGCGTGAACTTGACAGCGCCTCACCATTGGGACGTGCTGCTCAGCTACGGGTTTTCATCTCAGCTCTGTGACGGTGGGCGGGTCGCCTACCCAGTGCCTCGGGTTCTCGTCTGTTGAATAAGTGTTAGCAGGACTTCCCCCGCAGGGTCGTTGAGAAGATTAAATGACTTAGTGCATGAAAGTGCTTAGAACAGCGTCAAGTAAGCATTTAATAAGTTACAATTATTATCCGGACCACAGCTAAAAATCAAGTTATTAAGAAACAAATTATTAGTAGAGTTTTTTTAAGAAGACAAAGCAAGTTTGTGGCTTAAAGAAAAAGAGGTTAAGTTCCTCTGAAAGATAACCCCCAAATCACCTAAATAGTATGGCTGAAACTTAATACACATTTCCTCTCTCACGAAGTGGCCCAGCACTGAGCAGTACGCTGCTGCTGTGGCCCGCAGGGTCACTCAGGAGCCCAGGTCCTTTCACGTGGTCACTCTCAGGAAGCTGGTCTCACCCCCACAGTGTGAGCGGTCCTAGCCCCTGTCTGTTCTAGCCCTCAGGGACGAGCACAGTCAGGGAAAGGGGTTTCGTTTTCAAGGAGAGGAGCCAGAGGTTTCCTGCGTCATTCGTGGTCCTGTTCCATTGGCCCGAACCGTCACATGACCTCATAGCTGCAAGGGAAACTCAGGGAACCTTCCTCTTACGATTGGTTAGTGTTCCAGCTCTGTCACCAAATGCCGTGAGATGTTGGGAAAATTGCTTAACCTCTCTGTGCTTATTTTCTTATCTTTAAAATGGGGTAATAAGTGTGTGTGCCTCATAGGGTTTTGGTGGGGATTACTTTAAGTTAGTGCATGGAAAGCGTTCAGGACAGCGCCTGCCGTAAAGGAAGTGTTATTTAAATGTCAGTGATTGTGACTGTTGTGTCACTAAAAGGGAGAATGAGTACTGGGGGGACAATGGACAGCCTTCCATGGGAGGAAAACCAGACCCTGGGGCCCCTGGCCTGCCTCATTACCTGGGCTTTCTGGGTGGCTGCAGCTTCAGTGTGATGACGGTGGGCCCAGGACCTTGGCTCCTGCCTTGCACAGGTCTTGCTTAGGCCTTCCCGGGTCAGTGTGGAAGGGTTCATGAGCTGTGTTTGGGGTTTGACTTCCGAGTTTTTCATGTTTAACTCTGCCTCCATTGTAGGTTGTCGTCTGTACACCGAGGAAATAAATTAAAGAAAACGTTTTACTTGTAACGATATTAATTTATCCTTATAACTAACAATCATTCTTCCTTACAGTATGTATAGCAGTCAAAAGATGGCTGTAAAGTGAAATTTCATTTACTGAAATCCATTTCCAAGTTGAAGTCAATTGGAAAAGTGTATTCACAGCAAAGGCAGTATGCAGTCCACTTATTTCTAACTCCTCCTGCCTTTTCTTCAAGACTTTGTTATTTTTTAGTGACATAGTTGGCCGCATAGTACACAAATGCATCAGCCTTTGCGGCTCTGAAACTTTGCTGCTTAGGGCGCTGTTCTGGGAGATGGTTCTGCATGGGCCACGAGAGCAGAAGGTTAGATCAAATAAATGTGGGAAATACTGCGTGCTGCATCTGCCACTTGGAGATTCATAGGGCTCGTTAGCATATTTAAATGTAAGCAGGGTAGTAGTAGAAAAACCTGTTTAATTTTCTTTAGCTCACCTAACAAACTCTTTTGAAAATGAACTGTTTTTTAAAAAAGATTTTATTTATTTATTTTTAGACGGGGAGGGAGGGACAAAGAGAGGGAGAGAAACGTCAGTGTGTGGTTGCCTCTCATGCACCTCCTACTGGGGACCGGGCCTGCAACCCAGGCATGTGCCCTGACTGGGAATCAAACCAGCAATGCTTTGGTTCACAGGCTGGCACTCAGTCCACCGAGCCACACCAGCCAGGACTGAAAATGAACTGTTTTGATTTATTGGTTTATTTTTGAGTACCACTGCTCTATTGTGGGAGACAGGGTTCTGTATATTCTGGTTTGGACAGTATGCGGAGTCCTGATCCACCTCAACGTTTAATACATATCAGGCTGCTAATTCGATGAGTTGGCTGAAATTCCTGCTCTTGTCATCAGAGTCCAGGTGTGAGTATAAAGCCTCTTACCCGATTCATCCTTAAGGAAGGCGTTGGAAAGATGGCTCCTGTGAGGTAGATGGAAGTGTGACATTGCCTGATTTGTGGTGTTGAGAATTCCTTGCCAGGAATTAATCCAGAGATACATTTTTTAGATTTAAACTTTTCAGAGGTCTGATTGTACTCGAATGATAAATTATACGAGTTAAAAATTTGACAAAAGTTGTATATGAAAGAATTAAGTATATTCATGTCAAGAATATCTGTGGTAGAATTAGAAAGCTGGGGATTTTTTTTTTTTTAATTTAGAAAGTACAAAAATGAGACATAGATGCAGAGTTTTTTGTAGAGTGACAGCTTTCCCAACTGTGGAGAACTTGGTCCTGCTGGTCTGCAGGAGAGAGTCCATGCACAAATGCTGTCTGTGAATGCAGCCATTTGACAGTTTAGACACATTTTGGCCTGTTGAATATACATTTATTTTTTCTTCCTATTCTAAGGGTTGATTTTATTTCTGGGTCTTATTTCAGATCCAAAATGAGCACTGTACCATTAGAAATTAAAACACTGTGACCACCTTATTTAATGAAATACATGCTTTTCTAAATGTTTCATTCTAATTTAAAAAAATACTCAGTATAGTGCTGACCTGACCAGTGTGACTGGGTTGGTTGGGGTTGTCTGGCGAAGCCGAAGATCGCCGGTTTGATTCCCGGTCAGGGCACACGCCTGGGTTGCAGCTCCAGTCTCCAGATGGGGCGCGTGTAGGCAGCAACTGGTCGGTGTTTCTCTCTTACACTGATTCTCTCCCTTTCTTTCTCCCTTCTCTGCTCTCTAGGCATAAATAAATAGCATCTTTAAAAAATAATCTAGATATTTGGAAGATACAGAAAAACCTAAGAATTAAATCACATAATTATGCTGTCTGTCATAACCGTTTTTAGTATTTTGGTGTATTTATTTCAGGTTTTCCTATGAATACTCAGTGTTCTAAATGTGTCAGTGAAACTGCGTGTACAGCTCGTTGTATTCTCTTGTTTTTGTAACCCTTTTCATTGCTGGTAAGAATTTGTGGCAGGTATAATTTCATCATGTAGAATTACATCATCGGCTTAATCCACTGTTATTAAACATTCAGGTTATTTGCAGGTTTTCACCATTATACGTAACGATGTAATTTAACATCTTTGTGCATAAAACTTGAATTGCATTTCAACACTATATACTGACAATGCATCCCTCAAGTTAGAATTACTACGTCAAAGAACATGACTGCTTTTCATAAGGGTGTTGATATGTGTTGCTACATTATTTTTCAAGGAGATTATACCAGTTAAGATTCTCACCAGTGACATATTACTATTTCACTTCAACAGTTTGGTAATTTTATTGTCAAATGATGAAATCTCGTGTCATTTGCATGTTTTTGATTCCTGATGAGATTAACACATTTAAAAAGTATTTATTAGTTATTGTTAAATTTTCTTAGATTTTCTATTTATATTCTTTCCTATTTTTCTATTATGTATTCGTGGGAATTTCTGTGTTTTTCTTTCATTTGTAAAAACATTTACCTAGTAAAGATATCAAACTTGTCATACTGTTGCCAATATTTTTTCTAGTTTTGTTGGATGCATAATTTTGTAATTTTTGACGTGAAAAAGTTTCAGATTTTTCTGGGTTAGTATATACATTCAACTTTGTTTTTTATGTTTGTTTGTTTTATGACTGATGTTCATGTTTGCCTTTTGAGTGTTTTAGATTTTGCTTTGTGGTAGAATACAAGATGCAGCTCTAAACAGTTTTTTTTTCTTTCAAAGTACTTAGTTTCTGCACACAGTTAATTCAGTAATCCAATTTCTTTCCCATTGACTGATGGTCCTTTCTTTAACTTCGGTTACTTTCTTATAGAGTTAAGGGTCTGTTTCTGGAGAGAAATATCTTCTGTTCCAGTGATTTGTGGTTCTTGTTCTCAAGCACTATATTAATTATTATAGCAAAACCACTAGTTTTCTATGTCCTTTTCCTGTAGTTTATACGCCTTATTTCTAACTCAGTGTTTTTGGTTAAGCTAGGACTTCTAGACCAGTGTTTAATACAAAAGGTGACATCCTTAGTTTGTTCCTGATTTTCAATATAAATGCTTTAATGTTTTCCCTTTAAATAATTTATGTGAAGGAAGTCATTTTTTATTCTTGGCTCTTAAAAACATTAATCAGGAATAGCTAAGAAATTTTATTACATCTCTTTTAAGTATCTGTATTAGGACTGAATTTAAATTTAGAAGTTGTTTATAAAGTGAATTTTTTTAAGTGAATCACACTTTACCAGAACTTACACTGTGAATTCCAAAATGTGTCCCTAGAGAAAATGCTTTGGCTTCAAGCAAAATATATTTTTTTAGGCCAGC
>PVIA01010641.1:5943-50425 GCA_004024845.1 Tonatia bakeri
AAAAAAAAAGATATCCAGATAGAGCAGAAAAAAATAAAGGAATTTTTAAAAATGAGAGCTTAAGAAATATTTTGGATAACATGAAGTATAACAACATCTGTATCATGGGCATAGCAGATGAAGAAGAGAACAAGTACAGGATTGAGAACCTAGGGATTGAAAATGTCCCTAATCTGGTGAAGGAAAATGTCTCACAAGTTCAGGAAGCTCAGGGAGTCCCAAACAAATTGGACCCAAACAGGCTTAAACCAAGGCACATCATAATTAAAACAACAAGTCTTAAAGTCAAGGCTAGAATCCTAAAACCTACAAGAAAAAAAGCAGATAATTACCTACAAGGGAACACCAGTTAGACTGTCATCTGATTACTCAACAGAAACATTTCAGGCAAGAAAGCAGTGGTGTGAAATATTCAAAGTGATGAAAAGGAAAGACCTATAACCAAGGATACTTTACCCAGCAAGGCTATCATTTAAAACCAAAGGAAAAATAAGGATTTTCTCACACAAGTAAAAGCTAAAGGAGTTTGTTTGTTAACACCAAACCAGTACTGCAACAAATGTTAAAGGGCTTGCTTTGAGAAGAAAAAAAAGAGAAAGAAAAAAAAAACAGGGAAAATGGTCTAACAATAAAATTGCACTATACACATATCTATCAATAACCACCTTAAGTGCAAATGGCATAAATGCTCCAACCAAAAGACATAGGGTTGATGAATGGATAAGAAAACAAGACCCGTATATATATACTGCCTCCAAGAGACCCATCTCAGACTGAAGGATACACACAGACTAAATGTAAAGGAATGGAAAAAATATATTTCATGCAAATGGCAAAGAAACAAAAGTTGGGGTAGCAGTACTTATATCAGACAAAATAGACTTTAAAATGAAGGCTAGAAAAAGACAAAGATGGACACTACATGATAAAGAGTACAATCCACCAAGAGGGTATAACCCTAGTAAACACTTACACTCCCAACATAGGAGCACCAAATATACAAAGCAACTCTTGATCAACATAAAAGGAGAGACTGACACAAATACAGTCATAATCAGGGATTTCAACACCCCACTGACTTCAATGGATAGATCTTTCAGAAAGAAAAACTTTGAACAAAGACACAGCTGCATTAAACAACATACTAGATCAAATGGATGTAATTCATATCTTCAGAGCATTTTACACCAAAGCAGCAGAATAGACATACTTTTCAAGTGCACATTGAATGTTTTCTAGGTTAGACCATATATTAGGACACAAAACAAGTCTCATAAACTTAAGAAGATTGAAACCATGTTAAGTATCTTCTCTGACCACAATACTATGAAACTAGAAATTAATCACAAAAAGAACACAGAAAAGCACCAAAAGAAATGGAAGTTAAATAACATATTGTTAAACAATGAATGGGTCAACAATAAGATCAAGGAAGAAATCAAAAGATACCTTGAAACAAAGTAAATTAAGACATAACAATCCAAAATCTATAGGACACAGAAAAAGCAACTCTAAGAGGGAAATTCATAGCATTACAGGCCTATTTAAAACAGACACACACACACACACACACGCATGCACACACACACACAAGAAAAAGCTCAAATAAACAATCTAACTTCACACTTAAAGGAACTTGAAAAAGAACAACAAACAAAGCCCAATGGAAGTAGAAGGAAAGAAATAATAAAGATCAGAGCAGAAATAAATGAAATAGAGTATTAAAAATGATGCAGATCAATGAATCCAAGAGCTGATTCTTTGAAAAGATAAATAAGATTGACAAACTGTTAACCAAACTCATCAAGAAAAAAAGAGAAGACCCAAATAAATAAAAACCCAAAGAAATGAAAAAGGAGAAATAACAACTGACACCAAAGAAATACAAAGGATTATAAGAAAATGTTATGAACAATTACATGCCAACAAACTGGACAACCTGGATGAAATGGATAAATTCCTAGAAACATACAATCTTCCAAAACTAAATCAGGAAGAATCAGCGAATCTGAATAGGCAGATTACACCTAGTGAAATTGAAGCAATATTCAAAAAACTCCCTACAAATAAAAGCACCAGACTGGATGATTTCTCAGGTGAATTTTATCAAACATTCTGGGAAGAACTAACTCCTCTCCTTCTCAAAGTATTTCATAATATTCAAGAGAAAGAAAATCTCCCAAACTCATTTTATGAGGCCTTCATTATCCCAATTCCAAAACCAGATAAAGACACTACAAAGATAATTATAGGTCAATATCCCTGATAGACATAGATGCTAAAATCCTCAACAAAATATTAGCAAACTGAATACAGCAATGCATCAAAAAGATCATACACCATAATTAAGTGGGATTTATTCCTGGGTCGCAAGGTTGATACAACATTGGCAAATCAATAAATGTGATTCACCACATATATAAAATGAACAAAAAATCACATAATCATATCAATAGGTGCAGAAAAAGCATTTGATAAAATCCAGCACCCATTTATAATAAAAATTCTCAGCAAAGTGATATTAGATGGAGCATATCTAAACATAATAAAAGAAAGGCCATATATGACAAACCCACCGCCAGAATCAGACTCAATGAGCAAAAACTACGAGTGTTCCCCTTGAAATCAGGAACAAGACAGGGAAGCCTGCTTTTAAACCTCTATTCAACATAGTACTGGAAGTCCTAGCCACAGCAATCAGACAAGAAGAAGAAATAAAATACAAACTGGAAAGAAAGAAGTAAAACTGTTTGTAGATGACATGATACTGTACCCAAAGAGAGAATCCCAGAGATTCCACCAAGAAAATACTAGAACTGACTAATGAGTTCAGCAAAGTAGCAGGATATAAAATTAATATTCATAAATCAGTTGTATTTTATATGCCAATAACAAACTAACAGAAAGGGAAATTAAGAAAACAACCCCATTCAAAATTGCTACAAAAAGAATAAAATACCTAGGAATAAATCTAACCAAGGATGTAAAAGACCTGTATTCAGAAAATTAGAAGACACTGAGGAAAGAAATTGAAGAAGATATAAATAAGTGAAGCACATACTGAGTTCATGGATAGGAAGAATTAACATCATTAAAATGTCCATACTACCCAAATCAATCTATAGATTCAATGCAATTCCTATCAAGATTCTAATGACAAATTTCAAAAGAACTAGAACAAATATTTCAAAAAGTTATATGGAAGGAAAAAAAGGCCTCACACAGCAACAGAGACCCTGAGAAAGAAAAACAAAGTTGGAGGAATCATACTACCTAATATCAAAGTATACTACAAAGCCATAGTAATAAAAACTGCATGGCATTGGCATAAAAACAGACACATACATCAATGGAACAGAATAGAGAGACCAGAAATAAATCCACACGTTTATAGTCAATTAATATTTGACAGAGGAGGCAAGCACATACAATGGTCTAAAGATAGTTTATTCAATAAATGGTGTGAGGAAAATTAGATGGATACATGCAGAAAAATTAAACTAGTCCACTTTTTTTTAAAGATTTTATTCATTTATTTTTAGAGAGGGAAAGGAGGGAGAAAGAGAGAGAGAGAGAAACATCAATGTGTGGTTGCTGGGGGACATGGCCTGCAACCTCGGTATGTGCCCTGACTGGGAATCGAACCTGCGATGCCTGGTTCGCAGCCCGCGCTCAATCCACTGAGCTACACCAGCCAGGGAGTCCACTTTTTTATACCACATACAAAAATAAATTCAAAAGGGATCAAAGAATTAAATATTAGACACAACACTATAAAAACCCTAGAAGAAAACACAGACTGCAAAATCTCAGACACTGCTCATACCAATTTTTTATCAGACACATCTCCCTAGACAAGGGAAAGAAAAGAAAAAAACAAATGGGTCTTGATCAAACTAAAAAGTTTTTGCACAGCAAAGGAAATCATCAAAAAAATAAAAAAACAATGCACAGAATGGAAGAACATATTTCTTAATACATCTGTTAATGGGTTAATATCCAAAATTTATAAAGTACTTACAAAACTCAACACCAAAAAATCAAACAACCCAATTAAAAATGGGCAAAGGACCTGAATAGACGCTTCCCTAAGGAGGACATACAGATGGCAATACATATGAAAAGATGCTCAGCATGACTAATCATCAAAGAAATGCAAATTAAAACCACAATGAGATACTATCTTACACCTGTCAGAATGGCTATCATCAATAAATCAATAAACAACAAGTATTGGTGAGGATGTGGAGAAAACAGAACCCTTTTTATCTGTTGGTGGGAATGCAGATTGGTGCAGTCACTGTGGAAGGCAGTATAGAGATAACTCAAAAAATTAAAAATAGCTCTACATTTTGGCCCAGCAATCTCGCTTCTGGGAATATATATGAAGGAACCCAAAATATTAATTCAAAAGAACATAAGCACTCCTATGTTCACTGCAACATTATTTTCAATCATCAAGATATGGAAGTAGCCCATGTGTCCATCAATAGATGAGTGGATAAAATAATTATGGGACATGTACACAATGGAATACTACTCAGCCATACAAAATAAGAAAAATTTACCCTTTGCAACAGTATGGATAGAACTGGAGAACATCATACTAAGTGAAATAAGCCAGTCAGAGGAAGACAAATACCATATGATTTCATTCACATGTGGAGTCTAATGAACACACTGAACTAACAAGAAAAATGGGGACAGACCCATAGATGGAGAGCAGGATGATTACTAATGGGTTGGGGGGAATTTAGGGGGTGGTGGGAGTTGGGCAAAAATAGAAAGGTCTCATGGACATAGACAACAGTGTAGTGATTGCTGGGGGAAGGGAGTATAAAGGGACTAAATGGTACTAAAGAAAATATATAAAGATTTTTTTAAAATGATGGTTGAAAACTTCACAAATCTTGGGAGATATTTGTATATTCATGTTCATAAGTCACCAAAGAAGCTCAAAAGAGCCCTGGCTGGTGTGGCTCAGTGGATTGAACACCACCCTGTGAACCAAAGGGTTGCCGGTTTGATTCCTAGTCAGGGCACATGCCTAGGTTGTGGGCTGGGCCATGAGAAAACACTGTACATTGATGTTTCTCTCCCTCTCTTTTTCCTTCCCTTCTCCTCTGTCTAAAACTAAATAAATATAAATCAAAGAAAAAATCTTAACACCAGCAAGAAGAAATATTTGTAACTTAAAAGGAATCTCTCATAGTTGATTTCTCAGCTATGAAAATATACATACTGATATAATATGCAGTCAAAGACATAATATTCTAATACTGTAAAATGGTGATGTCTTATCCACTTTAGTATAATGATTAAAGGACAGAAGTATTAAAAATAACAATAGCTATCATAACTGTTACTGAGTACACAACATAAAAATGGTAAATTGTCACATGAAAAACATTAAAAGGGGCAAGTAAATACATAGTTCTTGGTGTAATTGAAGTTAAGTGTTATCACCACAAAACAGGTTGTTATATCTATATGTTTTATATAGTCCTCAAGGTTACCATCAAGTGGAAACCTATAACAGATTACAAATATACAAGAAAGGGAATACAAGCATACCACTATGCAAAATCATCAATTCACATCACAAAAGAAGTCAGCAACAGAAAGAAGAAAACATTAAGTGAACTACAAAACAGCCAACAACAACAACAAAAAAAAACAATAAGATAGCAGTAGTAGGTCCTTACCTATTAATAATTACTCCAAATGCAAATGGATTGGATTCTTCAATCAAAAGACATAGAGTGGCTGGATGGACAAAAAGAACCAAGTGTATGCTGCCTACAACTGATTCATTTCAGATTTAAGGATGTACATAAGCTCAAAGTAAAGGGAAGAAAAAAGAAATTCCATGCAAATGGAAACCAAAAGATAGCAAGGACAGCTATGCTTCCATTAGGCAAAACAGACTCTAAGCCAAAAATGGTGATAAGAGACATAGAAGGTCATTTATAATGTTAAAGAGGCCAACTCACCAAGAAGATATTACAATTGTAAATATATATTCATAGAACCTAAGAACTTAATAACTTAGGTTCTATGGCACCCAATGCCATAGAATCTAAGTATATTAAGCAATGCTAACAGATTTGAAGAGAGAAGTAGATAATAATATAGTAATATCAGGGAATTAAATACCTCATTTTCAACAATGGACAGATAATTCAAACAGAAAATCAACCATAAACATTGGGCTTGAAACATGCACTAAACCAAAAGTACCTAACAGACATTTATGCAATATTTCATTCAACAGCAGCAGAATACACATTCTTCTCAAGCACACACAGAAGATCCTCTAGGGTACATCACACAATAGGTCACAAAACAAGAATTAGAAAATTTAAGGAGATTGACATCATACCAAGTATGTTCTATGACCACAATGGTATGAAATTAGAAATCAATAACAAAAAGAAAAATGGAAAAATCACAAATGTGTGCAAATGAAACAACTCATGAACAACCAATAGGTCAAAGAAAAAATAAAAAAGAAAATAAAAAGTATCTTAAAAAGTAAAAGTGGAAACACAACATACCAATAATTATGGAATGTAGCAAAAGCAATTGTATGGGAGAATTTTAAAGCAATATATGCTACATTAAGAAAAAAGAGGAGAGGAAGATGGCAGCATGGTAGAAGGGAGCACTTTCCACTTCCCCCTACACATGGGAGAAAAACTAACTGATCTACAGAGAAACAGAGCAAAAAGGCAACGATATCACAACATTTATGTAAATAGGAGATCAAAAATTATAGCGGACATTGAAAAACCAGACATGCTATTATTCTTTCTCCCTTTCCAAATTTATCTCTTCTTCATTCCATTTTCTGATTTGTTTCCTTCTTTTTTTTGAACCTGCAAGTTTTTGCATATTTGTATTATCTTTTTTTTTATTATTCTTACATTTTTTACTTTAATAGTATTTTGGTATTCCTCTTCTTTCTGTATAGTCTTCTTTGCTTTGCTGGTTATATTGTATCATTTGAAAGGTTTCCCCTGTTATCTCATTCATAGTGTATTGCTAATTTACTGTCCTTCAATTGTGTTCCATTAGTACACTACTCAAAGTTCTATACTCCCTATTCTTGTTACCTAGATCTCATAGATTCCATAATATGATTGTTGCTCTAACATTACTGTAAACAAGAGCTATTCCATACAATTGTAAATACTACACAACACCCCTCCCAGACCTTAGCCCACTTCATGGTTTCCTGAACTCTATTACTGTAGTGGTTAATTCTATTCTCTCACACACTACGCCTATTCCCAATTCTTCACTTTCACCTTACCTCAGAATCTGAATTCCCACAATCTCACTGACTTCTAGATCCAATGCACAATCCTTTCCTCCCGAACAAGAGATTTATCTTCTTTCCATCCTTTCTAAAAAGTGGCTAGTGGGGTGGAAGATCACGGTTAACACTATATATGGCCAAAGGATCTCCTATCTCTCCTTTACTGGCTGCTAATGGAAATATCATAGAATACTCTCTTGCTGTCTTAAACCATTTTGCCTTACTCCTCCAACTGATCACAAAAAAGAGTAGGTGGAAGCTGTGAACACCAGGATACCCAAAGGAGACTGCACCACTGAATCTCACAGGTATTCTACCACAGAAATTCACACCATAAACCCAGGGAACCAAAACAGATCAATTTAAGAAACAGAGACTAACAAGAAGACTCACATGAACAATGAGAAGACAAAGAAACAATCCCCAAATTAAGGGAAAGGAGGAAGCCTCAGAAAGAATGCTAAATGAAATAGAGGCAACTCAACTATCAGATATTGAGTTCAAAGAAATGATTATCAGGAAGCTCAATGAGCTCACAATGAGCTACCAGATATTACAAGCAAACTACAATGAATTCACTGCAACTATACCTACATGAAAAAGGAAATAGAAAGTATCAACAAGGACCAAGAGGAAATGAAGAATACAATTTCTGAACTGAAGAACACATTAGAAGGAATGAAAAGCAGGATTGATGAAGCAGAAGATTGGATCAGTGAGCAAGAGGACAAAGTAGAAGAAATCACCCAGAAGGAGCAACAAAAGGAAAAGAGGCTCAAAAAGAATGAAGAGGGATTAAGAGAAATGCAAGACAGTATGAAATGTAATAATATCCATATAATAGGGATACCAGAAGGAGAAGAAGAAGAGCAAGGGATAGAAAACCTATTTTAAAAAGTAATGATGGAAAACTTCCATAATTTGATGGGAGAAAAAGTCACACAAATCCAGGAATCATGAGAGTCCCAATCAAGAGGACCCCAAAGAGGCCCACTTCAAGACATATCATAATTAAAATGGCAAAATTCCAAGACAAAGAGAGAATCCTAAAGGCAGCAAGGGAGGAACAGGAAGCAACATGCAAGGGAGCCCAAATAAGGCTAGCAGCTGATCTCTCAATGGAAACACTTCAAGCCAGAAGAGAATGGCAAGAAATATTCCAAGTAATGAGAACCAGAGGTCTGCAACCAAGGTTAATTTACCCAGCAAGGCTCTCAATCAAGATAGAAGGCCAAACAAGCAGCTTCCTAGACAAAAGAAATCTAAAAGAATACACCTCCACCAAACCAGCTCTGTAAAAGATGCTAAACGGACTGCTTTAACGAAGAGAAGGGAGAGAGAGAGAGAGAGAGAGAGGGGGGGGGAGGAAGGGAGACGGAGAGGGAGAGAGAGGGACAGAAACATAAAGTGGCAATGAATAAGTACCTGTCAATAATAACCTTAGACATAAATGAATTAAATGTTCCAATCAAAAGACATAGAATAGCTAAGTGGATAAGAAAGCATAACCCACACATATGCTGCCTCCAAGAGACCCACCTCAGAACAAAAGACCTACACAGGCTGAAAGTGAAGGGCTGGAAACAAATTTTCCAAGCAAATGGACAGGGGACAAAAAGCCCTGGTAGCAATACTCATATCAGACCAAATAGACTTCCAAAAAAGGGCCATAAAGAGAGACCCGGAAGGTCACTTCATAATACTCAAGAGAAGAATCCACCAAGAAGACATAAATATTGTAAATATATCTGCACCCAACATAAAAGCACCCAAATACATAAAATCTTAGAGAACTTCAAGAAAGATATTGACAGCAACACAACAATAGTGGGGGAATTTTAACACCTCACTGTCAAAAATGGACAGGTCTTCCAAACAAAATATCACCAAAGATATTGTGGCATTGAAGAATGCCCTAGATGAAATGAACTTAACTGATATATACAGAGCCCTCCATCCCAAGGAAGCTAAATACACATTCTTTTCAAATGTACATGGAACATTTTCAAAGATAGACCACGTGATAGGACACAAAGCAAGTCTCAACAAGGTCAAGAAAATTGAAATCATACCAAGCATTTTCTCAGATCACAAGGGACTGAAACTAGAAACCAACCCCAAGGGAAAAAACCCAAAACACTCAAAATCATGGAGATTGAATAGCATGCTATTAAACAATGAATGGGTCAAGAATGAACTAAAGGAAGAAATCAAAAAGTTTCTGGAAACAAATGAAAATGAACTCACAACAATCCAAAACTTATGGGACACAGAGAAGGCAGTCAAGAGAGGGAAGTTCGTAGCGATACAGGCATACCTAAAAAAAGATAGAAACATTTCAAACAAACAACCTAACCCTACACCAACAAGAACTAGAGGAACAACAACAAAGACAGCCCAGAGCAAGCAGAAGGAAGGAAATAACCAAGATCAGAGCAGAATTAAATGACATAGAGACTGAAAGCACAATTCTAAGGATCAGTGAATCCAGCAGCTGGTTCTTTGAAAAGATAAACAAAATTGACAAGCCTTTAAGCAGACTCATCAAGAAAAAAAGAGAAAGGATCCAAATAAACACAATGAGAAATGAAAGAGGAGAGATTACAACTGACACCACAGAAATACAAAGAATTGTAAGAAATTACTACGAAGAACTGTATGCCAAGAAATTTGAAAACCTAGATGAAATGGACAAATTCCTAGAAAAATATAATCTTCCAAAACTCAATGAAAAAGAAGGAGAAAACCTGAACAAACCAATATCAGCAAAAGAAATTGAAGCAGTAATTAAAAAAGTCCCAACACACAAAAGCCCTGGACCAGATGGTTTCACAGGAGAATTCTACAAAGCATTTAAGGAAGAGCTAACCCCTATCCTTCACAGACTATTCCAAAAAATTCAAAAAGATGGAAGACTCCCAAACTCTTTTTATGAGGCCAACATCATCCTAATTCCAAAACGAGATAAAGACACAACAAAGAAACAAACTGTGAGGCAAATATAGCTGATGAATGTAAATGCTAAAATCCTCAATAAAATATTGGCAAATTGTATCCAACAATACATTAAAAACATCATACACCATGACCAACTGGGATTCATGCCAGGGAAGCAAGGATGGCACAATATTCAAAAATCAATAAATGTAATACATCACATAAACAAAAGCAAAGACAAAAATCACATGATCATATCAATAGATGCAGAAAAAGCATTTGATAAGGTACAGCACCCATTTATGATAAAAACACACAGCAAAGTGGGAAGAGAGGGAGCATTCCTCAACATAGTAAAGGCCATATATGAGAGACTTAAAGCTAACATCATACACAATAGGCAAAAACTAAAATCTTTTCCACAAAGATCAGGAACAAGACAAGGGTGTCCACTTTCACCACTTTTATTCAATATATTATTGGAAGTTCTAGCCACAGAAATCAGACAAGAAAGGGAAATGCAAGGAATCCAAACTGGAAAGGAGGAAACAAAACTGTCACTGTTTGCAGATGACATGATATTGTACATAGAAAATCCTATAGGCTCAGCAAAAAAACTGCTTGACCTAATAAATGAATTTGGCAAAACAGCGGGATAGAAAGTCAATATCCAGAAATCAAAGGCATTTTTGTACAACACCAATGAAACAGCAGAAGCAGAAATCAAGAAAAAAATCCCATTCGATATAGCTAAAAGAAAAATAAAATACCTAGGAATAAACCTAACCAAAGAGGTAAAAGACCTGCATTCAGGAAACTACATAACACTGAAGAAATAAATCAAGGAAGACACAAACAAAGGAAACATATACCATGCTCATGGATTGGAAGAATTAACATCATCAAAATGTCCATACTACCCAAAGCAATTTACACATTTAATGCAATACCTATTACAGTACCAATGGCATATTTCACAGACATAGAACAAACACTTCAAAAATTTATATGGAACCATAAATGACCCCGAATAGCTCCTGCAATTTTCAGAAAGAAAAGCACAGTAGGAGGGATCACAATACTTGACACTAAACTGTACTACAAGGCCACTGTAATCAAAGCAGCCTGGTACCGGCATAAAAACAGGCACATGGACTAATGGAACAGAACAGAGAGCCCAGAAATAAGCCCAAGTCTCTATGGTCAATTAATATTTGAGAAAGGGGGCAGCAACATAAAATGGAGTAAAAATAGCCTCTTCAACAAATGGTGTTGGGAGAACTGGACAACTACAGGGGAAAAAAATGTAACTCGAGCACCAACTTACACCTTACACAAAAATAAATTTGAGGTAGATAAAATACTTAAATATAAACTGTAACACCATTAAAGTCCTAGAGGAGAACATAGGGATGAAAATCTCAGATATTTCACAAAGAAATATTTTTACTGACATGTCCCCTAGAGCAAGGAACATAAAGGAAAGAATGAGCAACTGGGATCTCATCAAAATAAAAAGCTTCTGCATGGCTAAAAAAACAGTATTAAAATGAAAAGATAATCAACTGCATGGGAAAGCATATTTGCCAATGATACCTTAGACAATGGTTTGATCTCCAAAATATATAAAGAACTTACACGGCTCCACTCTAAAAAGACAAGCAACCCAATTAGAAAATGGGCAACGGACTTGAACAGACACTTCTCCAAGGAGGACATACAAAGGATCCAGGGACACATGAAAAGATGCTCGATATCGCTAGCTATCAGAGAGATGCAAATTAAAACCACAATGAGATACCACTTCACACCAGTCAGAATGGCCATCATAAACAAAGCAACAAACAACAAGTGTTGGAGAGGTTGTGGAGAAAGGGGGACCCTAGTGCACTGTTGGTGGGACTGCAGACTGGTGCAGCCACTGTTGAAAACAGTATGGAACTTCCTCAGAAAACTAAAAATGGAGCTTCCTTTTCACCCAACATTTCCACTGCTGGAACTGTATCCTAAGAACCCTGAAACACCAATTCAAAAGAACCTATGCACCCCAATGTTCATAGCAGCACAATTTACAATAGCCAAGTGCTGAAAGCAACCTAGGTGCCCATCAGTGAATGAGTGGATCAAAAAACTATGGTACATTTACACAATGGAATTCTATGCAGCAGAAAGAAAGAAGGAGCTCCTACCCTTTGCAACAGCATGGATGGAGCTGAAAAGCATTATCCTAAGTGAAATAAGCCAGGCAGTGAAAGACAGATACTATATGATCTCACCTTTAACAAGAACCTAAACAACAAAACAAAGAAACAAGCAAAGTATAGTCAAAGACACTGAAATAGAGAACAGGCTGACAGTGACCAGAGGGCACAGGGCAGGGAATTTCAGGGGAGAATGGGAAGGGTTTACAGGAACAAATATAAAGGACACATGGACAAAAACTGGGGGGTTGGAAATGGGAGGGAGGTGGGGAGGGATGGGTGGGTGGGCTGGAATGGGAGTAAAGGACAGAAAACTGTACTTGAACAATGATTAAAATAAAATTTAAAAAAAAAGAAAAAACAAAGATCTGAAATAGACAACCCAGCTTTACACCTAAAGGAACTAGAAAAGGAATAACAAACTAAGCCCAAAGTAGAAAGTGGGAAATAAAGATTAGAGTAGAAATAAATAAAATAGAAACCAGGAAAACCATAGAAAAAATCAGAGCTGGGTTTTTTTAAAAAACACTTTTTTTTATTGTTGTTCAAGTACAGGTTTCTGACTTTTCCCACCACCCCTCCCCACCTCCCCAGCCCTCGCCACTTTCCTCCCCTGTTTCCACCCCTCCTTGTTATTGTCCATGTGTCCTTTTTAATTGTTCCAAAAACCCTTCACCCTTTTCCCTTGTAATCCCCTCCTCTATCCCCTCTGGTCACTGTCATCCTGTTCTCAATTTCAGTGTCTCTAGTTATATTTTGCTTGCTTGTTCATTTTGTTGATTATATTCCTGATAAAGGTGAGATCATATGGTATTTTCCTTTCACTGCCTGGCTTATTTCACTTAGCATAATGCTTTCCAGCTCCATCCATGTTGTTGCAAAGGGTAGGAGCTCCTTCTTTCTTTCTGCTGCATAGAATTCCATTGTGTAAATGTACCATAGTTTTTTGATCCACTCATTTACTGATGGGCACTTACGTTGCTTCCAGCACTTGGCTATTGTAAATTGTGCTGCTGTGAACATTGGGGTGCATAGGTTCTTTTGAATTGGTGTTTCAGGGTTCTTAGGATATAATCTTAGTAGTAAAATTGCTGGGTCAAAAGGCAGCTCCATTTTTAGGTGTTTTTTTTTTTTTATGAAATTCCATACTGTTTTTCACAGTGGCTGCACCAGTCTTCAATCCCACCAATACTGCAATGAGGTTACCTTTTCTCCACATCCTCTCCAACACTTGTTTTTTGCTTTGTTTATGATGGCCATTCTCAATGGTTGGAGATAGTATCTCACTGCGGTTTTAATTTACATCTCTCTGATAGCTAGCAATACTGAACATCTTTTCATATGTCTCTGAACCCTCTGTATGTCCTCCTTGGAGAAGTGTCTGTTCAAGTCCTTTGCCCATTTTTTAATTGGGTTGCTTGTCTTCTCAGAGTGGAGTCGTCTGAGTTCTTTATATATTTTGCAGATCAAACCCTTGTCTGAGGTATCATTGACCATTATGTTTTCCCATACAGTTGGTTCTCTTTTCATTTTAATACTGTTTTCTTTAGGTGTGCAGAGGCTTTTTATTTTGATGAGATCCCAGTTGTTTATTCTTTCCTTTATGTCTGTTGCTCTAGGGGACATATCAGTCAAAATATTTCCGTGTGAAATATCTGAGGTTTTCCTGCCTATGTTCTCCTCTAGGACTTTAATGGTGTCATGACATATTTAAATCTTTTATCCACCTTGAATTTAATTTTGTGTATAGTGTAAGTTGGTCATCAAGTTTCATTTTTTTGCATGTAGCTGTCCAAGACCCGATTTTTGAAAGATAAACAAAATTGACAAATCTTAGGCTAGACTAAGAAAAAAAAGAAGACCCAAATAAATAAAAAAGACAAAATAAAATTAAAAATAAAAGAGTCATTAAACTGATACTACACAAATGTGAAGGATCCTGACAGGCTACCTTGAGAAATTATATAGCCACAAATTGAATAACCTGGAAGAAATTGATAAATTCCTAGACATTTACAATATACCAAGTCTGAATCATGAAGAAATATAAAATCTGAATAGGCTAATAATGAGTAATGAGATTGAATTAGTAGTCAAAATCTCTGAACAAAGAAAAGTCGAGGACCAGATGTTTCTCTGGTGAATGCTGCTAAACATTTAAAGAAGAACCAATACCAATCATACTCAAAATCTTCCCAAAAATTTAAAAGGAGGGAATACTCTTCAACTTATTTATGAAGCTATCACTACCATTATGCCAAAGTCTGTAAGGAAACTACAAGAAAAGTCAACTATAGGCCAATAATCCTGGTAAATATAGGTGCAAATATCTTAGCAAAATATTAGCAAATTAAATTCAACAGCACATTAACATGATCATATACCATCAGTAAGTGATATTCATCCATTGGATGCAAAGATTACTCAACATAAGGAAATCAATAAATGTAAAAGATAGAAATTATATTATCATCTTGATAGATGCAGGAAAATAATTTGATAAAGTACAGTAACCTTTCATGATAAAAAGAAAGTCTCAAAAAATTGGGTTGGAAGGAATGTACCTCAGTACAATAAGGACCGTATATGACAACTTTACAGCTAACATCACACTTAAGACTGCAAATTTAAAAGCTTTTTCTCTAAGATCAGGACAAAGAGAAGGATGCCAATTCTCATCACTCTTATTCAACATAGTAATAGAAGCCCTACCCAGAGCAATCAGGCAAAAATAAATAGATAGATGATAGATTAGATAGATAGATAGGTAGATAGATAGATGATAGATAGGTAGGTAGGTAGATAGATAGATAGATAGATAGATAGATAGATAGATAGATGATAGATAGACAGATGATAGATGATGTTCTAATCAGAAAGGAAGAAGTAAAATTGTCTTTGTTTGCAGATGACATGATCTTACGTGTAGAAAACCCTAAAGACTTCACAAAAATACCTGTTATAACTAATCATGAAATTTAGTGGAGTTGCAGAATACAAAATCAACATACAGAAATCAGTTGCATTTCTATGCGTTAACAGCAAAATATCTGGAAAAAGAATCTTATTCACAATAGTATAAAAAACAATAACATACTTAGCAATAAATTTAACCACATTGATATACAAATTTAACTCTGTTCCTATCAAATTCCAGCGAGATTTTTATGGATGTAGACAAGGGTATTCTAAAATTTTTATGGACTTCTGTTCAAGGTGGACTCATAGATAAACACAGATTGCCTTCTTGCACAACCACATCAAAATTACAACTAAACTACAGAACAACCAGAACTCAGAACTGTCAGAAGTTGAGTTGATGAAAGTCCAGCAACTGTGGAATTAAAGAAGCCACATTCATGCAGACTGGTAGGAGGGGTGGAGACATGGAATGGACTGGTCCCACATACATGTGTCATAGATAAAAATTCAGAAAGGATATTTCAGGAGTGAGGAGTCCCAGCCCAATACCAGGCTCCCCAGTCCAGTGTTCCAGTGCCAGGAAGATAAGTCACCATAACTTTCGGTTGTAATAACCAGTGGGGATTGAGCCTGGGGAAAAAGCTGCTGGAGTTCCAAGCAGTTCCTCTTAAACAACCCACACACGGACTTACTCAGACAAACTTCTTCTGAGATCCAGCACCAGGATAGCAGCTTGAAAGACACCAGTGGCATGGGGGAGAAACTGGAGTGTCTGGCATCAATGAGAGAGCTGGGAGCAGCTTTTTCCCAGACAGAAAGATGGTCAGAGGCCATTGTAACTTTTCTGAACCATCCCCCCATAGAGCCACAGAGCCAGCAGGTAGATACCATATCTGAGACTCCATCAACCTGGCTAACACTGTTTGCCACAACCTGGAGAGCCCTTGAGGTTCTGCCTCACCCAACTTATGGGCCCACCTAAGCTGTTAACAGTGAGTGGCTTTTCCATATGAATGGCTGATGTTGGCTCATGCTTCACAATTTCCTAAATCCTCTCAAACAAGCAACAGCCTGCCTCAGGGAATGCCCAGTCCCCCATACCTCTTGCTAAGTGATCCCAGGACTGGCACTAGCAGCAGCCAGCCGAGATTCACAGCTTTGTTTTGCCTGGGAATGTCCAAGCTCAGCACAAGTGGGAGCCATCTCAGATTGCTTTGTAGCCCATACAGGGTGGCCCAGGAAGAACACAGATGGGGGCTGACCTTGGCCTGCACCACCGAGAAAAACCCAGAACCTGCACACCCAGTAGAAAACTATAGACCACATCAGAGTACCACCACCTTGCTCCTGCACAGCTCATCCTCCACAGAGGATGAAGGATGGTAGTCAGTGATCACAGCCAGTCCTTGCAGCTGACTGGCCTGGGTAAATCCCTCCCATTAATCTGCCAACAGCAATCAAGGCTCAACTACAAAAGGAGGGTGTATTCAGCCCACATGAAGGGTGCACCTTGAGTACCCACCTTGGGTGACAGGAGAGCCTGTGCCACTGGACCCTACAGAACACCTACTACATTAGGCCACCATACCAAGTCATGGAGTTAAAGCATCTCTACCTAATACATAGAAACAACCACAGGGAGGCTGCCAAAATGAGGACACACAGAAACATGGCCCAAATGAAAGAACAGATCAAAAGTCCAGAAAAAGAACTAAAGAAAATAGAGATAAGCAATCTGTCAGATGCAGAGCTCAAAACACTGGTTATAAGGATGCTCAAGGTATTTAGTTAGGACCTCAACAGCATAAAAAAGGTCCAGTCAGAAATGAAGGATATACTAATTTACTTAACAATTTACAAGGAATCAACAGTAGACTGGATGAAGTCAAGAATCAAATCAATGATTTGGAACATAAGGAAGCAAAGAAACAACCCATCAGAACAACAGAATACAAAAAAAAAATGAAGATAGTGTAAGAAGACTCTGAGACAACTTCAAGTGTTCCAACATTTGCATCATAGAGGTACCAAAAGCAGAATAGAAAAAGCAAAAAATTGGAAATCTATTTGAAAAACTAATGAAAGAATATTTCCCTAGTTTGGTGAAGGAAATAGACATGCAAGTCCAATAAGCCCAGAGACCCAAACAAGATGGGTGCAAACACGCCCACTCCAAGACACATCATAATTAAAATGCCAAAGTTTAAAGATAAAGAGATAATCTTAAAAGCAGCAAGAGAAAAGAAGTTAGTTACATACAGGAGAGTTCTCATAAGACTATCATCTGGTTTCGTAAAAGACACTTTGCAGGCTAGAGGAATTGGCAAGAAATTTTCAAAGTCATGAAAAGCAGGGACGTACAGCCAAGGTTGCTCTACCCAGCAAAGCTATCATTTAGACTCAAAAGGCAGATAAAGAGCCTTGCAGACAAGAAAAAAACTAAAGAAGTTCATCATCACCAAACCATTATTATATGAAATGTTGAGGGGACTTATTTAAGAAAAACAAGATCAACACTATGAACAATAAAATGGCAAAAAAAAAAAAGTTTATCAACAATTGAATCTAAAACTCAATCTAAGCAAACAAGAAGAGAAACTGAATCATGAATACAGAGAACATTTCAATGGTTGCCAGAGGGGAGTGGGTTGTCAGGGAATGAGTGAGGGGGTGAAGGGATTAAGAAGTAGAAATTGGTAGTTAAATAATAAGCATGGGGATGTAAAATGCAGTATAGGAAATGGAGTAGCTAAAGAATTTATATGCATGACCCATGGACATGAACAATGGTATGGGGATTGCCTGAGGGAGTAGGGGGTGCTGGGTGGAGAAAGGCAAAGGGGAAAATATTGGAACAACTGTAATAGCATAATCAATAAAATATAATTTAAAGAAATAAAATAAAAATTTATGAAAAGGCAAATGAACTCAAACCACTAAAATAGTTTTAAAAAAGGAATGGGAGAAATCACTGCACTCAGTTTCAACACTAATTTTACAACTATAATTATCAAGATTGTGGTGTGTTATTGACAGAGGAATAGGCACATAAATCAATGAAACAGAATAGAGAACCCAACCATATCCACATACAAGTACAGACAACTGATTTTTGACAAATGTGCAAACTCAATTCAATGGAAGGATAGTCTTTTCAACAAATGGTGCTGTAGCAGTTGGCCTTCCATTAGCATAAATATGAAGCTTGACCTAATGACATCTTATATAAAAATTAACTCACAATGGACCATAGACTTAAATGTAAAATACAAAACTGTAAAACATTTACAGCATGAGAAACTATAGGAGAAAGTCTTTAAGACTCAGAATTAGGCAAAGAGTTCTTACACTTCATACTAAAAGCATGATTCATATAAGGAAAAATTGGCAAACTGGACTTCACCAAAATAAAAAACTTTTACTCTGAGAAAGACCCTGTTAAGAAGATGAATGACAAGTAACCATCTGGGAGAAAGTATTTGCAAGCCATCCAACAAAGGACTAGTGAATGTACAAAGAATTCTCATGATACAGCAATAAAAAACAAACACCATCAGACATTTGACTGAGGAGGATATGCAGTTGGCTAGTAAGCACATGCTTAACTACCAGAAAACTTCCATTATCCTCTTCTTCTCACTAGTCTTTAGTAGAATTCCCCAATTCTCCTGAAGCCATCCCTGTCCCCCTCTTTCCTTCCTCTTTCCTTCTCCAGGCCTAAACATGCCTTCCCTGATTTGGTCCTCATAGGTTCTCTATTCCTAAATTAGCAGTCCAATCTACTCCATGCTGTGGACCTTATCTTGGTGTAAGGAAGAAGGTGAATCTCACCAAATCAGGCCATCCACTGAGAAGTGAGGCAGGGTGGTAAAAGGAGGAGGGACTTTCAGGCATGGGGATCCAGGGGTTGAACACAGCTTCAGGTTCAGGTTCAGGCAGTGAGATCTTTTTGGTATTCTCTAATCCAACCAGAAGCTACCAAGTTCCTTCTCTGCTCTACTTCTAAAATGAAAAAGAGGAACTGAAGCATGTACTAACCTGAGTTTTTCTATTCCCTAAGCAGCAAAGCCTTTACTGTTCAAATCAGTATTAAATGTGCCACTTAATGGACAGCAAACTGACTTCTAGTTATTTCACATCCAAAATATGGTCCAAATGAAAGAAGAATGTTTGGTCAAGAGGCAGGCCAAATTATCTACTGAAAATTATCCACTGAGGGGAAATTGGTGTGTGTGTGTGCATGTGTGTGCACACACACATAGGGACACAGAGATCCAGAATTAAAACAGTGAAGGCAGAGTTCCTCTGGGTCCTTTGAAACTCCCAGGTGGAACGCAGGTCGGATATACATCCTGCATGAACTTTCCTGCTCAGCCAGGATATCCCGTGTTTGTCAAAAGGACTGCACAGGGAAGCCTTAATCATTGTCTTTTCCAAAATCTGCCAGTCAGCCCCTCCCAGCCTGCAACAGCCACCACAGGCAGAGGAAGAGTAACTCTGGAAACGGTATTATCAGCATCCTCCATGTACTTCCTCATCTCCTCCCCAGCCTCATTAGCCCCAAGCTCCTTAGCATCCTCAAGCAGAAATCTGGGAGGCTGGGATGGGGTCAACACCCTAAAGCCAGCCCCCTTTCCTTTGCCAAGACTTGCCTTAGCACAGCCCTGAGAAGACAGCTAAAGGCTGCAGCTGGCGTCCTGGGCCCTGATGGAGTCCTGGCTGGGCCCTGAGGCTGCTGCTCCCTGCCTGGGCTGGCCAGCCCTGCTGCTTTGGGTCTCAGCCCTGAGCTGTTCTGTCTCCTTGCCAGCTCCTCCTTCTCCTTCTCTGGTGCACCAAGTCAGAACCAGCTACAATTTTGGAAGGACTTTTCTCGGCCTTGATAAATGCAATGCCTGCATTGGAACATCTATTTGCAAGAAGTTTTTTAAAGAAGAAATAAGGTCAGAATTTCAATCAAATAACTGAGGGGCAAAATTGCATTCCCATGATGTAAAGATGTCCAGGAATTTGTTGAAAATGAGCCAGGATTTAATTTATAGACAGGAACTGAAGCAAAGCCATTTAATCATAGTAGTGATGGGTTGAAGTTTGGGTGAAGAAGGGGGTAAGTTATGAAGCCAAATTACAGCCCTAAATGCTAAATCCAAAGTATCCTTCTGAAGTGAGAGCTTAAAGTTTTCTTTTAAAAAAATTATTTATTTGTTTGTTTGCTTGTTTGTTTGTTTTTAGAGAGAGGGGAAGGGAGGGAGAAAGAAAGAAACCTCAATGTATAAGAGAAACATTGATCAGTTACCTATCGCACACCCCCAACCAGAGACTTGGCCTGCAACCCAGGCATGTGCTTTGAATGGGAATCAAACTGGTAACCCTTCGGTTCAAAGGCCAGCACTCAATCCACTGAGTCACACCAACCAGGACTAAAGTTTTCTTTTTTATGAATGGAGTCGCCTGGGACTATGGCACTAACCAAATTCACTTCTCATAGAGGGAGGAAAATAAAATTCATAAAAAGTCTACTATGTGACAGACATTTAAAAGCTATTTTTATTTACTCCTCACAACCATCCTGGGAGTTATTTTCACTCATTATTCAGATAGTGAACTGAGACATACCAAGATTAAATGACTTGCTCAATGTCACCATTTGATAAGTGGCAGATATGGGATTCAAGCCAGTGTAGTTTGCTCCAAAGTTTCTAAACCGGTTTTCTGTTGTGAGATATTGCCTTGATCAGAAAGAAACTTGGGTTTAGTAAATTGTGATCCACATGGTTCTCTTCAAAAAAATGGGATTACACTCTGAAATTCAAGCCTGTCAACACATAGTCAATGAGCCTTTAAAGTGGCCAAGACCCAGGAGGTGCTGTAGCAACATTGCTACAACTGGTCATTGCCCTCAAAGGGTTTAGGAAGAGAAAGCCATGTTACAAATAACATAATAAGGCTTGGTCTGTTGCAGACCAGAAGTGAAGTGTAAAGGACCTCTGGGAGCTCAAGGAAAGGGATATTAATTCCAATTGGTGACTGGGGAAATGTTTCTCCAGGGGAATGAATTCTGAGCAAGGCCTTAAAGGATGAGATGAAATTTAGTGGGAGGGCAAAAGCTCAAGGTAGAAGAATCAACTTAAGCAAAGACCCAGAGGAATGGGAAGAGATGAAAAACACTTAGTAACTGGAGCATTGGGTATATGTGGAGGTGTGGCAGAAGGAGAAAGTTTGGAAGAGTCATATGGTGCAGGAAGTTTTGAATACTGTGCCCAGGAATTAGGATCTTAGCCTGTGGACAAGTGATTCCCAGCCTTTTCAATACTAAAGACCCTTTGTAATAGGCCTCTTCTCCTCTGCCAAATCCCAAGGACTATCACAGGTATGTAAGATTTGGTGACTAAACAAAAAGCATAAATAAAACAGTAATTTTATTTCTAGTGTGTATTAACCAAAGGCATATTTGATTATTCAACTAAGTTACTAAACAGAAATATCAAATAGAAAATATCAATCAAAAGTGTTGAACTTCATTTGCAAGATGAGAGATATTGAATGGAGTTGATGTGGACTTTCCTTATTGGACCTTTTTTTAAGGCATTTTGAAAGTTGAACTCACCCCCATACTGACCCACCCCCCACACACACAATTGGGGAAGCTCTATTGCAGGTAATGGTGAGGAAGTCAAGTAGTGTAGGGACAAGATGACACTTATGTTTTGAGAAGACCTTATGGAAATAAGTGTGCACGGTAGACCTGTGGTGCTGGCAGGGGCTGTCAGACCAGCTCTCTTAAACCAGGAGAAGGGTCATTGGTAACAAAGCAGGACAGAAAGGATGCTAGTAGGTTCAGCTCAAGAGTCATTTTGTTTCCAACTCTACCAATGTGAGAGGAAGTAAAGATGGAGATATAGAAAGTGGTCAAGATTTCCTACCTAAGAGATGGGATGGAGAGGATCAAGAACACAGGTAAAGTGGGGCTGATTCCTTGGAGAAAGGAGGCAGTGAGAATATGGACACATTTAAAGACAGAAGGGAAGGAAATTAAGGGATTCAACGAAGGAAGAGCTCCAGGTTCACATCCTCCTCCAAATAAGTAAACAAAGAGTAAATGAATCTTGCAGTTGACTCTTCACCAGCTGGTAATTAATGAAGTTTTTCTCACCAGGCAGGTATTGGCCATATTCAGGAAGCATATCCCCAAATAAGTTTGTGTGCCATTCAAGTTCAGGATATGACTTAACTCCCTCAGAATTCATTTTCCATGTGTGCCTAAAAGGGAAGTGTGTTGATGCAAGCAGGAAAGCACCAGGCAAGGCAGATTGGAGTTTAGAGATCTCCATGTGAAGAATGCATGTTCCTTATCACAGAAAGAGCAGAGAGAGAAAGTCAGTGGTTCTGGGATGTGGACTTGTTTATAGTCCTTTTCTCTATATTACAAATAACATTTTTCTTACTTTGAAAGTAATACCTGTTTAGTTAGAATTTTTAGTAAATATTACTTAAAGAAACCACAAAATGAAAATCACACATAATTTTTCCACTAAGAGATTACCCATTTGTTAATATTTTGGTGTACATCATGCTTGTCACCTTCTTTTCCTAAGATGGACAAATTATTTTTTTCAACAAAATGTGATCATATTATGTGTACTCTTTTGTAAACTTTTATCTAACAATATTTTGGAAACACCTTTCCACAATTTGATTTGGAGTGGCTTCATGATATTCAATTGTATCAATCAACCAGTTTATTTAACTAATCCATTATTGTGAGACAACTAGGTTTTTTTCACTTTTCAGTATTATAAACAGTGCTGTGTTGACCATTCCTGTACTTAGACCTTTGTACACATCAGTGATTAATTCCTATGATAAACTCCTAAAATCTATCCATCATATAAATCCAAAAAGTCCTGTATTTTTTGACCCAGAAATATATATGATAGATATTCAAATGGAAATTTCTACCTATGGAGCTTACTTCTTACATACTCACAAATATTTAATGTTACTACTATTTTACACTGTATTTTTCCTGAGTTGGGTCTTTTTCTTTTTTCAGCCTTATTTGCCAATTGTATTTCTTCTTTGTTAAATTGTCTACAAGTTCTCATCCTTTGCCTGTCTTTCTAATGGTATATTTGTTCATCTTGTTCTTGTTTAAATCTCCAAACATTTCTCCACTTTTAAAAATGATTATGATGATACCTTAGGAGGAAACCCATCCAGATCTCTCAGACATTTGGCTGAAATGCTGTAATCAGGCAAGCATTAATACTGCATGCCTGGTCTTCACTAAGGATTAGACAATGCCTTTTGTTCAGCAACAAATGGAGAATGAGCTTCCTAAACTGGCTGGGTAGGCTGAAGACAAATGATTAGTAGATGAATGTCTCCTTTTCATTTTTACCTTATCTTTTCTTTGGTGACAATATTAATAATGGGTCTGATGCTTTCCATACTCAACCATTGACCTTTGAATGTTTTCAGTATCAATTTTCCCATGCATTCCATGTTGACTTTCACATTTTGAATGAAAAAGTTAAGGGAAGCTAAACAAAAATGAATAACACTGATTTACACATTCTTTCTACTGAAAATGTACCTATATGCAAAATCCTAAGTGATCACACTAAGTGGTGACATCTACCAGGATCTGATTGATCAGTATTGTGTATGTGCAGGTTAAAAGACGGGAAGGGGAGAAGTACTTAGTGGCAGTATTTCTGATCAGAATCACTCATAGGGATTCCTATGCTCTTCCTAGGACAGATGGCTCACCTTAGCTTCTTTATTATATCCACTGGAACTTACATCCACACTCCCAAATCCAAATTTGTAAAGAATGTCTAAATACTTCTGAGTAGTAGAAGGCTCACATTAAAATAAGTAAATCATTAGGCTTGAATTTGCCTTCCTTTCTTCCTTGCCCTTGCCGGTCTCCTTCACCCCAGAAGATGAGTAATTATGGTTCTAACTCACTTCCTCAAATCAATTCAAGGTGTTGGGAGGGCCCAGAGCTCATGACAAAAGGATCCATCTACACATTCAATCAGTCATCCATACATCTACCCATCCATCCATCCACCCACTCACCCAAGCATCCTTCCATGCATTCTTCCACCCAACCATCACTCTGTGCATCCTATCCATCTAGCCCTCCATGTATTCCTCTACTCATCCATATGTATATCCAAACACCCATTCATCCATCCATCCATCAACCCAACTAAAATGTATTCAGCACTAACTTGGTGTTAAGCATTCTATTAGGTACTGAAGAGGTTACTTTCTATTGGAAAGGTAGAGACATAACCCAATGGTTAAAGCAGAGTGTGAGAACTATAGAAAATGCACAGAATTTCATGAGAGCATGTGGAAGGAAAATTTCTTCTCAACTAGGAGATGAAGGAGTGAGAATCAGAAGAGATGATACCTGTCTGGTTTTTAAAGGCTTGGTTAAGAATTGTCCAGTAAAGAAAGAGAAAGAAAGTGTCTTAGACAAAGGTATTAGCACATGGCAAGGTAAGTGGAGGCACAGAGGCCCAAAATGATGTGGCTTAGCCAGGAATAGTCAGTGGTTTGGTGAGACCAAAGCAAGCTTGTAATGAGAGTAACAGGAGATGGGCCTAAAAAAAGCATTATAAACCACTCTAAGAAGTATGAACTGTGCCTGGGAGCTTTGGGAAAATGCAGGCTGTTTTAAGGGTTCTGTGTAAAGCTAAAAGATAGAGAAGAGGGAAGAGAAGCAAGAAATATTTAGGAGGGCATGTCTACAGAATTAGTTTTTAACTGGATGCGAGCATGAGAAGTATACAACAGAAGAGGGTATTTTATCCTCATTCAGTGCTGTTGCTCTCCCCCACATACCCACCCTACCTTACAGTTCTGAGAAACTGGCCCTGCTTTTTCATACTTCAATCCAGTGAGGACTTGGTCAGCCTCACTTCAAACATGCCCATGATCTCAGTTCAGAAGAAAGATATTAATGTTGCCTGTGTTTTGTGGTTTTCCAAATTCCAGGATATTAACATGTTTTGAAATGAAATAAAAAGGAATAAAAAGTTCAAATGAATAAAATGAATATAGTCTAGTGAGTAAAAAGCAGGGCCCATTTACTCACTGACTTCTTCTATTTAGTAAAATAGGTAATCAAAGCCTTAGGAATATACATTTTCTCCTTCAGTTTCATAAACTTATTACCATTTTGAATGAGGGAGAAATGGGGCTTGTAAACTTGTTTGTCCTGAATTGATCCTTATGGGACGCCTTGAGCCACTGCTAAACACGCACCAAGCATTCATTATAGGTTACCTACCAAGTCAGGGCTGTTCTCTCAGCATAGCTTCCTCATGAAGTGGGGACAGAAAAAAAGACAATGAGCTTGTCCCACAGGGCAGGAAGTTCCTCCTCACACCACCCCCACCAAATAGAAGATAAGAAGCCCTGAGATCTGTTCCCCTCTGCCATTAATTGTCTGTGGCTCACTCATTGGACAAGTAGTCTTCAATTTTCTCATCCTCAAAATATGATGTAGAATGGAACAGGGACCAAATGATTTTGAAGGACCTGCTGGCTATAATCCCCAATAATGTCACCAATCTATTCCTAAGTGCTAATTTGTAAAATGATGATAGAGGAGTAAGCAATGGCAAAATGGTTACAATTGCAAGCTTTGGAGTCTTGAATGTTGCTTTTTCCAATTCCTGGTTGCGTGATTTTAGGCAAATATTTAACTTCTATGTGCCTCAGTTCCTTCATCCGTATGGTTAATAAGAGTATCGACCTTTGTAGGCTTGTTGAAAGGTTTAATTGAATTGGTATATGAAAAGAATTCAGCAAAATGGCTAGCATGTGTGTTTCATAAATGTGTTTTGTTATAATCATTATTTAAGATAGCCACCTAGTTGTAATTCCTTAGTCACAGGTACTTTGTGTGGGAAGGGATGGGAGGAGGAGGGTGAACCTCCATGAACAGGAAGAGCCACAGGAAACAGGCATACAGGCCTGCCTCAGAGACCTAGGCCCTTCCCTCATCCTCCCAGAAGAAAGGATCATTTCCCATGGTTGTCCTGAAAATTCCAGTAAAATTAACTCATTGCAAGTTCACGGTGTTTCACATTTTTAATGAAATTTGTGGCAATGTTCTTGAACAGAATTCTTTGTACCTGCTTCCATTGCAGTTTGAATGCTCCTAAATTGCAGAAGGTACTTATCAACTGTTTCCATTAGAGCAACTTCCTTGAAAAGCTTGCAGTCTCTTAGGATAAAGCTGTGTCATATAAGTGAAAAAACAAAATAATGTAGGGTTTAGGGATAATCAAACTGCTAATTCTTCCAAAACTTATCATGAAGCTGCCCAAAAATACTCATTAATAAGAATTTAAATATGCTTATTTATATTAATATATAATGTATCTTATAAACCTAATTTTCATTTTAAGTATGACCCTCAATTATTAATAATTAAGGTAAATGTTAACTCAGTAATTTTTATACATAAATCAGAAGGAGATTTAATATTCTTTCTTAATGGAAAGGTCTGCACAAAGTTGGAGAAATGACTGAAGAAAAAGGTCAAGGTGAGGTTTTGGATAGTTAATAGGTAGTAATAGGCCAGTGCTTTTGCCTTAGGGAGGATTAAAGACTGACCAGTCCATTGTGTGAAATTACACACCTCATGGATTCCAGATGGCTTTGAATTTAGTGACCATCTAGCATCCACTGTTCCCTGTGACTCAGTTGGTACTGATGACTTACACCTTTGGACTGAAAGCAAAATTGATGGGGCTGCTTGGGGATGGATGTGAAAAGTCAGTGGTTTCCCCATTGCAGGCCTTTTTAAGAACTACAGTTCCAAAATGCAGCTATTGGTCAAAAGATGGGCTCTTTCTGCAACCAGGGTAGAAAAGGGGAAAGATCATGGGTTTTCCTGACAGAGGGCCTTGGATTTGCACCCCTGTTTGGCAACATATTGTCTGACCTTTGGCAAGGTACTTAAGCTCTATGAGCTTCAGTTTCCACATCTGTAAAGTGGGGATGGTATGTTAAGAATAAAGTTTGTGTGTGGCATGTATTCTGACATCATATACACTTGCCTAGGCTTGAGGAAACAAAAGTAGTCTTCTCATATAAAGAATTTGAAACATCCCAGTCTAGAAATGAGAAATGGATCAGACCAGATGTTGTCCCCTGTCTCACTGTCCCCCAGGGATCTGCTGGCCATGGCTCTGGCAGTGTTGTGACTAGTTTCTGCTTAGCCCCTGCTTCATCCCTCCATCTCCCAGGTGGATCCTAAAAGGGCTCTTCTTCCAGGTTTGACAACTGGCTGGCCTCCCACCTTGAACTGCCTCGGGACTACTTGCTTTCTTACCCTGCAAATTACTCAGATGATTCTAAAACCTGGCGTCCCGTGGAGATCTGCAGGCTGATCAGTAAACATCAGAATGAAATCTCAGACCAGAGAATCTGTGCCTCTGCAGCAGCCCCCAAAACATGCAGCATAGAACATGTCTTGAGGAAAACAAGAAGGTTCCAGAAATGGCTGCAGGCCAAGCGCCTCACACCGGACCTGGTGCAGGTAAGTGCACTGATCATGTGGCTGGAGACAGGAGGGCTGAGATGGGGCAGCATCTATTTCTATCTTACATCTCAGTCTAGGAAAAAGAAGTTGTGATCTGTCTAAAGTGGGACAAAACAATGTCATGGAACAGAGTGGCTTGTGACAAGAAAGAAACTAAACAAGATTTAGTTACAAGGATCCTTCCCACTGTCATCTTCAATTCTCTCTGATGTGACCCTCAGTGACTATTTGGGGAAAAGTTCCTACCTGCCGCCTATAACCTGAAGACCCTACAGAATGACTCTCACCAGCCCTCTCCCTTGACAGGGCTTAGCTCACCTATAACCTTCTGAGGGGGCCTTTGCCGACCCCCAGATAGTGCCCACTCTTGGAAGCTCCTGTTTCATCATTCAGAGAGACCACTGTAAAAATCAGCTTCCTCATTGATCATCCTCCATAAAGAAGAACCAAGCCTCAGTTATTACAGAAGTGGACTTCCATGATACAGCTCCCTCTTCCCACTGGAGAGCTCCCACCCACTTCCATGAGTAGGTTGCCCTGAGAACTTCAGCACATTGCTGGTGTCATGATATGCTACTGCATTGGCCCCCTCCTGCACTATCATCTCAAATGTCATCTTTCTTCATCCAGACCAGCACAGCCTTATATCTTCACACATCCCACTGAACCCCCTAGGACAGTAGATGCCACCTCAGAGGACTGGGGAGACTCACCTTCAGCAAAGATGGGAAGGAAGAGACTCACCCAACCACCCCGTCATGATAAGGCTGGAGAACTTGAACTGGCCCCCTGGGGTGGATGCCAAGGCTGCTTCTCATACTCCTAAGGCTACTAGCCCTTTCACATGGGCACCTAAGGCTGCCTGGGTGACCTCTGAAAATTTATACCTTCCCTTGACTTCTTGGAGATGAGGGACACAGAGCAAACAAGATAAGACCATCTGGCTTTGCTCTTAGGTCATGTGGAAACTGCTTTGAAATTGGGAGGAGTAGAATTGCTGGTAACATGGCCATAATCTGACACTGAGATTTCCAATGTAGTCCTTTTGCACTCTGTAGTCTGTGAATCTCACTGGCATGGAGTGGGGAGAGAAAGAGTCAGAGAGAACCAAGACATTAACAGGCTGGAGAGGTGGCAGGATCCAACATAAGGGTCTTGGAGTTGATATGGGATACAGGAAATGGAAGCTCAACTAGGAAGTAGGCCATGGGGGGCTGCTCAACACTGGACAGAACCAGGACACAGAAGACAGACACTAGAGTCTAAACTATGCTTTACAACCTAGGTGTAATCCCTGCATGCCTCTCTTTCTGTGCCTATAGACAGACCCTCCTTGCACTGACCCAGGTACCCACCATCTGCAATTTGAAGGCTTGCCACATTATTATGGAAGCATAAGAAGAGCCATTATAGGACCTTCTCTGCTTTGCCTCAAATATGTGTACAGGAACAAATGGAAGTCCCCAGGAAGAGCAAAACAAGATAACACAAGGAATTATTTCAGAACCCCTTGAAAATTCCATTACATCTTTCTGCCCCCATTGTTTTCAAGTCTCAATGTTGAAAGGCACAGATGCCCCCAGGCACTAGTTCTAGAACACCTCCATCTGAGACATGGACAACATAGCAAAAGACAGAACTCCCTGGTGTGCAAGATACACTTGAAATTCCACAGAAAGTGGATAGACTGACCTTAGACTTTGAACTAAGAAAAACTCCCCTTTCCCTCATCTTCTAAACCCTTCCATAATAAAACAGTGAGGAAAGATTATCCCAGGGTCCTGAGAGGTCTGAAGCAAACTTCCAGGGACATCCAGTGCTCCCACCTTGATGAGTGTACACATTGTGGTATAAGCAAGATCTATGAAGCCTGGAAACTGTAATTGAGTCCTGACTCTGCCTCCAAAAGTTGTGGCAGAATGAGAAGGAGAGAGACCCAGGAGAGCAGAGAGCTTACAGATCCTGTTCATCTGTTCAGCAAGTTTCAATAACTGTGCTGTATCCTACAAGATGAATCAGACACAAGCTTCACCCCTAGGAGCATATATCCAATGGTGAGGACAAACAAAAACACAAACAAAGAGAAAGCAATATACTGGATGTTATGATGACACTGTATGGGAGAAAAGGACAGACTATTGACTTGGGTCCTTTATCCACTGACTGACCAATTAACCTTGTATTTAAGCCAAGACTTCCCTACTCTGCCCCGACATTCCTTCTCTAAGAATGGGTTGTGGGGAGGACTTCTGGATGCTCTTCCAACTCTCACTTTTTAAAAAGGTTTTATTTAATTTTAGAGAAGAGAAGGGAGGGAGAAAGAAAGGGAGAGAAACACCAATGTGCAGTTGCCTTTTGTGCCTCCCCGCCACTGGGGTCCTGGCTTGCAACACAGGCATGTGCCCCAGATCAAGAATCGAACTGGCAATCTTTGATTTGCAGGCCAGCACTCAATCCATTGAGTGACACCAGTCAGGGTCCAATTCTCACATTCTTTGACTTGATGTGACTCTGCTTCACTTATTTAACAAATCTCATTGAATGCCTACTATCATCAGGCACTGTGCTGGGTGCCTGGATTTCCTGTTTCTCATATGTTGGTGAATAGTGCCTGTTCTTTCTGATTCATTCATGCTAATGAGTTTATAGATGTGAAGATTTTTTTTTAAAAAGTCCATCACCACAGAAATGGATGGCGCAACATTATTGTAATAAAAGGGTCCCATTCTTCAGTTTGTTATGCTAAAACTTGCTCTACCAATTTTGTCATCTTGTATTAAAAGTAGCTAAACAAGCTTTGCTTATTTTTGCTAAAAATGCAACCATTAGCAACACCTTATTAAAACACAGTCATTTTCACTTTTCTTTGGCCCTCTCCTAGCCCACGTTCTCACACCCACCAGAGATTTTTTTCTTTCCTTCCAAAAGACAGAGAAATATCAACAGATATTTTAGAAATTCCGGGAAAAAAAAACATTCTTATTCCATTCACCAAGCTCAAGGTCATTGCCATCCCATTTTAGCACCTTCTCCTCCTTCTCCTGACCTTCTTTCCAGATACCTTTACCCCTCAGGATTCCATAGCATGGTCAAGGTGCTCTATACCTTTTCCCTTTCAGACCTCATTTAGGCAGGAACCAAACTCCTGCTTTTTACTTCTTAACAAAACTCACCTATAAGATAGTTTCAAATAGGCTCATCAACAAAAGTGGAGGGGTGGAAGTGGAGAAACTCAGTTATCTACCCAAGAAAGCTGAAAACAGGTGTTGAAACAAACAGTTGTATATGAATATTCATAGCAGCATTGTTCACAATAGCTGAAAGGTGGAACCAACCCAAATGTCCATCAACTAATGAAATGATAAACAAAAATGTTAGTATATCCATACAATGGAATACTATTCAGCCATAAAAAGGAATGAAGTACTGATGAATGTTACAATATGGGTGAACCTAGAAAACATCATGTTAATAAAAGATGCCAAACAAAAAAAGGACAAATGTTGTATGATTCCATTTTTAAGAAATATCCAAAATAGGCAAATCCACACAGACAAAAATCAGATTAGTGGTTGCCAGGAGCTGAGGGGAAGAAAGAATTAGGAGTGACTGCTTAATGTGTACAGGGTTTCTTTTAGGTATGATGAAAAAATTCTGGATTTAAAGAGCAGTGATAGTTGCACAGCCCTGTGAATGTACTAAAAGCAACTGAATTGTTCACTTCAAAATAGTTAAATTGGTGAATTGTATATTATGTGAATTGTACCTCAATTTTTAAAAAAGAAGCCACTTTAAAAGTTTCACCAATCCCATAATTCCATTCTCTTAGAGCCCTGAGTGATGATGGGCAGCTAATCTAGTAATTTAATTCATGTCAGTATGTTCACCATTAACCCTTCAAGAAATCCCTTGTCTATAAAGCCAATATTGCAATGCTCCTACTAGTCAATCCAATGACTATCTCAGACCTTCCTAATACATCCTTGCATTTTACCCCCACTAAAACCAGATGGAGCCCCAGAATCCTTCTTAATAATGTCCTATGCAAGCAGCCTCTGACATGATCTCAGATGGAATGTGAGATAAAATCTATTTCTAAATTACCATTCATTTCAGATTTGGCTGAACATGAATCCTAAGTCTAGTTTGAAAATTATGATATTTCTCTATTTATATGGGAGTTTTAGGAGTCAACTGGAGAGATATTGTAAGATGGACAGTAGGGAGACTTTATCTTTCAGTTCATACCAAATGGCACAGCACTTATTGGTAGGGCCAATCGCAGGCATGCTCTCAGCACATGGTTTAAGTGGGCTTTTCCTGATTTCTTTAAAAGCCACTTACCAACAAAGATCTAGGCCAGAGCCCTCAAATGTGCATGTCTGCATGTGTATTGGTATGTGTTTGGGTGAAGAAACTCACAGGTTTTGCTCAGAGAAATACAAAGTGAGAGAAGAGAAGAGAAACAAGAAAAGAAAATTGAAGACAGGAGAGAACTGGCTGGTACAGGAGCCTCAAAACCTTGACTGTCAATTCTGCTTATGAATAAATAAAGTAAACTTGGGTATAAAGCTCCAGTTGTCACCATCAGAGGCTAACCCAGGGAGTCTGTGGTTCCATGACTGAAGAATTAAGTGCAGCCTTGTATTAAGGACGCTCTCTTGAGCCTCAGGTAGTCACTGCAGCAAAGGGCTGTCAGGGAATCAGGACCATGAATCGGCAAGAGGATGAGACAATACAATGCATGTGCATGTGTATGTGTCCTTCTGTGTGTGTCCATGGTGTGTGTGTGTGTGCATGTAGCATTTATGCTAATGAAACCAGGACTTTTATCCTCTAAAAACTGCATTGCTCATATGAGAATATTTCACAGCCTAAATTACTAGCCCACAAACAGAACCACAGCCAAGAACACCACCCAGTTTGTCATGATGTGTTTGTTCAAAAAACCACAAAGAAGGCTTCCTCTGCAATTATGCCAAGCACAAAGAGGCAACTACCCTTATTATCACATGGCTAATCAGAGGGAAACACATATCCTCCATTGTGTCCCCCTCTCATCCCCAGAACTACAAGCCACTTCTAACATTCTAAACATAAACCGTTTCTTTTGTGGTTGTTGCTTGAACTTTTAAAGTATATTTTATTGATTATGCTATTACAGTTGTCCCAATTTTTTTCCCTTTATCCCCCTCCTTCCTGCATCACCCTCCAGCATTCCCCCTGCCCCTTACTGCACATCCATGGGTTGTACATATAAGTCCCTTGGCTTCTCCATTACCTATACTATTCTTAACTTCCCCTGTCTATTTTGTGCCTACCTATTTTGCTTCTTACTCCTTGTACCTTTTCCCCTCTCCCCCCTCCCCCTCCCCATTGATAACCCTCCATGTGATCTCCTTTTCTGTGATTCTGTTCTTGTTCTATTTGTTTGCTTAGTTTGCTTTTGTTTTAGGTGTGGTTGTTAATAACTGTGAGTTCGCTGTCTTTTTACTGTTCATATTTTTTATCTTCTTTTTCTTAGATAAGTCCCTTTAACATTTCATATAATAAGGGCTTAGTGATGATGAACTCCTTTAACTTGACCTTATCAGGGAAGCACTTTATCTGCCCTTCCATTCTAAGTGGTAGCTTTGCATAAACCATTTCTTTCTCAGGTGGGAATGTGTTTGATTGACATGGAGTCTTTGCTCCCACTAGATGGTGATATCGAGTGTTCAGGCAGCTCTGTTTAAACAAGAATGGCTGACAATTTTACTTTCTTGATCTCAATTATTTGTTCAAATAGAATAAAGGAAATAAGTAAATTAACCAAAATGCACATTAACAATTTAATCAGAATATGTGTTTAGAGGTTAATACTAAACAAACAAAATTCACTTGTGTTTAAATTTATTTCAAAAATATTTAAGGGGTGTTTATAGGAACTGTACTAGGCCCCAGGAGGGTATAAATGTGTCAAAGCAAGGTCCCTGCTCTCTGGGAGATGACATCCTAATGGGAAAGACAGACCATATACAACTCATTCTGATGCAATACAGGTTATGATAAAGTATTCAAATGACAATGCAAATTTTATATTGGAGTCACAGCTAGTTTTCGTACTCTGAATATTTTCATCTCTCATAAGCTACCAGGGTAAGGACTAAAAGTTGCATTTGTTCTTTAAAAATAATGTGGCTATATTGATGGTGAAAAAGAAAAACAGCTGACTGGTGGCTATTCTGATCTAACATGGACATTAAAGATGAAATGGCTATTAATGGGAAATTTAAGCAAGTAAAAGTGCTTTGTCCCTCTCACATAGGGCAATATGCCCAGGACAATAACACATACACTCTGGCTATATGGTCTTTTGAAAGGCAGAACACCTTCAGAGATACACTGTGACCATGAGATCATGAGACTTTGCTCCCTGTGACCCATGGGAATTAGTCACAGTGCTTCCTTTGTTGATTGAGAGTCTGAGGTGCCAACTGGAGAAAGATTATGACATGGATGCCAGCCTCCAACAGCTCACTTCCAATCATGAAATTACTGAGAGTTGAAACAACTAAACTTTGAATCATGGGATTTGTTTGTGGTTAAAACCACTGAGACTTTGTCACCTCATCATTTGTTGCAAAGGGGTTATTTGGAATGAGACAGAGATTAACCTAAATTCCAGGTCTTCATTGTAGAATAGGCTCATAGAAAAGGAACTAATAGATCATGCAACCCCTCCACTAAACTGAATCCTAAATTATTTTTTATATTCTCATGAGTGAAAAGGGGACAGCTCTGGCTGGGTGGCTCAGTTGGTTGGAGCATCATCCCATATACCAAAAAAGTTGCAGGTTCAATTTCTGGTCAGGGCACATATGTAGGTTGCAGGTTCAATCTCCAGTTAGAGAGCATATAAGAGGCAACAGATCGATGTTTCTCTCTCCCTCTCCCTCTCCCTCTCCCCACCTTCCTTTCCCTAAAAGTCAATGAATGTGTCCTTGGGTAAAGATTTTTTTTAAAGAAAAGGAGACAGTGAAAGTTTCCCCAGCCTTGATACAGACAAGCTGGGAAAGAAAAAAAGAGGCAAGAAAAAATTCAGGAAGGCAGATGTGTAATGAGTCACCAGGGGTGCCTTTTCAATGAGTCTCAAAAGCAGAATACAGGCAGAACCCAGAAAAGCGTAACTGAAGCCTGGACAATCACCAAGACAAACCATCCAAAACAGTCTTCAGCTTCACAGGGCTCTCAGCTTTCCCTGAACTTACATATTAGCCAGCCAAGCCTGTTCTTAAATAAAGCAAGCTATCCTTTGTTCTTGCTATGATTTCTTCCTTTGCTATCTCACTATCCCTATTTCCATGTACTCTGTAATAAATGTTTTCACTATATCCTGATATGGCCCAGAGGCCTGGAGATTGACTGTGCCTCTGTGTATGTCTACACAATGTGAAATAAATAGAAGTTAAATTATATAGTATATAATATATATCTATAAAGACATTTGCTTGAGCCCTGGCTGGTGTGGCTCAATGGTTTGGGCACCAGCCTGTGAACCAAAAGATTGCTGATTCTATTCTTGGTCAGAGTACATGACTGAGATGCAGACCAGGACCCCAGTTGGGGGCATGCTAGAGGCAAGCAATTGATGATTCTCTTGCATGTTGATGTTTCTCTTCTTCTCATTCTCCCTCCTTTCCTCTCTCTCTAAGGAATAAATAAAATCTTTTCTTTTAAAAGACATTCACTTGAAAGAATTAATGATAGAACTAATAGCTGTATTGATTACATCCTAAAAAGTATTTATTAGCCCTGGCTGGTGTGGCCCAGTGGATTGAGTTTTAGCCTGCAGATCAAAGGGTCACAGGTTCAATTCCCAGTCAGGGCACATGCCTGGGTTGCAGGCCAGGTCTCCCATAGGGGGCACAAAACAGACAACCACACATTGGTGTTTCTATCCATCTCTTTCTCCCTCCCTTCCCCTCTCTAGAAATAAATAAAATCTTTTTTAAATTTTTAAAAATAAAAATAAAAAGTACTTATTAGGTCACAAAACCTCTCAATTTTTTAAAATTTTCCATTATAGCCTCAAAGTGGCTTCTTCTTCATATCCTTAGTTCACTCTTTAACATATTTAAAAAAGTAGAAGTACTAAAGACCATTTTCTCTGGTTTAGAATCAATAACACTACCTGGCTGGTGTAGCTCAGTGAATTGAGCATGGGCTGCAAACCAAATTGTCTTCCCAGTCAGGGCACATGCCTGGGTTGTGAGCCAGCTCTCCAGTAGGGGGTGCATGAGAAGCAACCACACATTGATATTTCTCTCCCTCTCTTTTTTCTTCCCTTCCCGTCTCTAAAAATAAATAAATTCTTTAAAAAAAAATCAGTAACATCAGACATTAACAATAATAAAAAGGAAAAAACAAAAACCTACCAAACGTAGAATTGAAAAAAGATTATCTGCGGCTTCCGGCCAAGATGGAGGCATAGGTAGTCGCACTACGCCTCCTTGCGCAACCAAAACTAAGGAAAACAAAAATTGAGAAACAAAAAACAACCAGAACAGAGAGAAATGAACTGGAAGGAAGTCGGACTACTGTACATCCAGACCAGTAAGGAGGGGCAGAGTCGAAGGCCTACTATGGAGAGGGGTCGAGGGGTCTCGGCAGGAAAGAGCGGTGCCTGGCAGACACAGGCTCGCAGGGTGCAGAGGGCAGTTGGTGGACTCCAGATGCACAGGGGCAGCTGACGGACCCGTGGCAGACCCTGGGCACGGGAGGCAACGAGCAGACCCAGTGAGGGGCACAAGGTGGCTGGCTGGCCACAGCCACACATTCACACGCAGACAGACTAGGTGAAAACGGGCAGCGACACAGACCATGCAACCTAGGGACCCAGCACCGGGAAACAAAGCCTAAGAGCACCGACTGAAAACACCTGTGGGAGCTGAGGCTGGGAGATTCTCTCAGCCTCACAGGAGACTTCTCAGGGAAACCCACAGAGTCCGAGAAAGTACACAAGACCACCCACCCAGGAACCAGCACCAGAAGGGCTCAATCTGCTTGTGGGAGGCCGCAAGGGGACTGAAGTCCTAGAGAAAGTGGAGCAGGTGCCATTGTTCCCTCTCAGACCCCGCCCCCACATACAACGTCACAACCCAGTGACTGGGGTGCCCCGCCCTAGTGAACACCTAAGGCTCTGACGCCCTTACGTAACAGCTGCAACCAGATCAAAGGAAAATAAAAAATAAAAAAGATGGCTGAAACAGAATTAAAATCCACAGAGCCATTTTTTTTTAAGTGATGGGGAGATAGCTAACCTATCAGATGCACAGTTCAAAGCACTGGTGATCAGGATGCTCACAGAATTGGTTGACTTTGGTCATAAATTAGATGAACAAATGCAGGCTATGATAAGAAAAATGAAGGAAAAAGAACAGGGAACCAATAGTGAGGGGAAGAAAACTGGGACTCAAATCAATGGAGTGGACCAGAAGGAAGAAAGGAACAACCAAACAGAGAGGAATGAAGAAACAAGAATTCAAAGAAATGAGGAGAGGCTTAGAGACCTCCAGGACATCTTTAAACGTTCCAACATCTGAATTATAGGGGTACCAGAAGGGGAAGAGGAAGAGCAACAAATTGAAAACTTATTTGAACAGGTAACAAAGGAGAACTTCCCCAATCTGGCAAGGGAAATAGACTTCCAGGAAGTCCAAGAAGCTCAGAGTCCCAAAGAGGTTGGACCCAAGAGGGAACACACTAAGGCACATCGTAATTACATTAGCCAAGGTAAAAATGAAGGAGAGAATCCTAAAAGCAGCAAGAGACAAGGAGACAGCAACCTACAAAGGAGTTCTCATCAGACTGTCAGCTGATTTCTCAAAAGAGACCTTACAGGCAAGAAGGGGCTGGGAAGAAGGATTCCAAGTCCTGAAAGGCAAGGACCTACATCCAAGATTGCTCTATCCAGCAAAACTTTCATTTAGAATGGAAGGGCAGATAAAGTGCTTCTCAGATAAGGTCAAATTAAAGGAGTTCATCATCACCAAGCCCTTATTATATGAAATGTTAAAGGGACTTACCTAAGAAAAAGAAGATTAAAAATATGAACAGTAAAAAAAAAAAAGTCATCAAATGGAGGGTTAGCAACAGGGAAATGGGAGGAGGAGAGAGGGGGGAAAGATATAGAGAATAAGTAGCATAGACAATAGGTAGAAAATAGACAGGGAGAGGGAAGAATAGTATGGGAAATGTAGACACTAAAGAACTTATGACCCATGGACATGAACTAAAGGGGAGAATGTGGGTGAGAGGGGGTGGGCAGGGTGGAGGGGAATGAAGGGGGGAAATGGGCCAACTGTAATAGCATAATCAATAAAATAAAGAATAAAAGAAAGAAAGAAAAAAGATTATCTGCCCTGGCTGGCATGGCTCAGTGGATTGAGTCCCAGCCTTCAAACCAAAGGGTCACCAGTTCGATTCCTAGTCAAGGCACATGCCTAGCTTGAGGACCATATTCTCAGTTGGAGGCATGCAAGGGGTAACCCCACATTGATGTTTCTCTCCCTCTCTTTCTCCCTCACTTCCCTTTCTTCTAAAAATAAATAAGTAAATAATCTTTAAAGATAACAAAAAAAGATTATCTTTTGAACCATAGAGCAAATAATTAAAATTGTAATCATATCGAGAAAATAACAATGATGAAAACTCTATAAATCCCCAGTCTAAAATGTAAACTTTGCCAAATCATTGCTCAGAGGAAAATTGGAAATCAATACAGTGTTGTATTAGGCAGCTGACAATACAAATATAATTATTAATGTGAAGGAATGATACTAAAAGGTATAAAAATGAAGAATAGCATGTCAACCTGGTCCTAACTCAGGGCCACTTATAGCAATAAAAATGTTCTCAGTTTTTCGACCCTTCCCTCTAAGGGTTACTAAGGATTCTATGGAAGATTTAATTTGTAAATCTTTTTGATAGAGTAAGAAATAAGTATGTTTATCCCTAGTTGATATATAAAAGAGTAGATCACAGAGCAATGTAACAATTTGTTAAATATCAAAATAAATTTCTACCCACTGACCCATATATATATCAGAGAATGTTGGGGTTGAAAGAAACTTGAAAACTCACTAACTCAAACTCTCAAAATATTTGTATCCTTTGCCCCACCATACAATAACAGAAAACTCACTACCTTCAGAAATAGCCTATCCCTTCTTTGAAAAGAGTAGATCTTTATAAAGTTCATCTCAAACTGTTTTCTTGTAGTTTTCACTCATTTAATTTTCTAAATTATTTCTACTCCTTGGAATTATGCATTACATTCGCTCCTCCCATATATTCACTTCCTAAATCCTGGCTTCCAAGTCTAAACATCCTCAATTCATTTTCATATCTTGGTCATTCCACTCATATTGTCACATATTAAACATTGTGTTAACTAAAACCTCTTCTGCAGATAGCTTTTCATTTTCAAAGGCATAGCCTTTTATTTATCTTATTTAAACATGATCTTTTTAGATTAAATCCATTGCACTAGCCTGTCAACTTGATTTTGTTACTTATCTTAGTTGCTATCACCCCAATTACAGATAATCTTCAATTTTAATGAACGCAACTTTTATATTGGACCCAGTAATTTTTTAAAAAATAGTTAAACAGAACAGGGCCAAAAAGAAAGCTTTCTTACTCCATTGGAATTAATCCATTAATTGTTAGGTAAACTCACTTAACAAATTACTAGTCATCTTAATTTTCTATGCGGATGAAATCTTAGTTCACTTTCTCCTTTATAGGGCTAGTGTGAGAATTGTAGTAGTCTCCGCTTATCCACAGGGGATATGTTCCAAGACCCCCAATGGATGTCTGGAACCCCAGATAGTTTTGAACCCTATATACACTAGGGTTTTTCTTATATATACATAACTATGATACAGTTTATAAATTAGGCACAGAGATTAGCAGATAAAAACTAATACTAAAATAGAACAATTATAACAATATACTGTAATAAAAGCCATGTGAATGCGGCCTCTCTCTCTTTCTCTCTCTGTCCCCCCCCCCACCTCTCTCTCTCTCTCCTCTCTCAATTGATCTGATCACCAATGGTTACTAAGGGTAGGGAGCATATACAATATGGAAATTCTGGACAAGATGATTCACATCCTGGGTAGGATGGAGTACGATAGCATGAGATTTCATCACACTATTCAGAATGGCATTCAATTTAAAATGTATGAATTGTTTGTGTCTGGATTTTTATTTAATATTTTTGGACCAAATTTAATATTTTCAGGCCAAAACTGTGGAAAGCGAAACCAAAGATAATTAGGGACTTCTGTTGAATGCCTCACTAAAATTTACATATTCTAATCCATAAATCTCTACTCAAGTCTTCATAGTCTATTGCATTTCTCTGATTAGAAATCAAATAATGAGGCCAAAGAAAAGTTAGTCTAGAACAATTTGATTGAATGAATCACTTCTATTAATAACCTGTTTTAGAATATTTCCTATGAGCCAGGATCAGCTCACTAATCACTAATTTGTGAAATCTACCCTCTTGCTCCTTCAAATACAGAAATGGATTTTCATGCCTTTTCTTTTCTCTTCATTCAACGCCCATTGTTCAGCAATATCTTTGCAGGGAAGATCACTGCATGACCCAGAAGAGAAAACACATTCAGAACAATGAAAGTTTCCTTTATATATTCTGTCCTTGCATTCCTGTTCACCACTTTTTGCTCCACCTTCTTCAGATCAAAGGCCCAACACCTGACAAAGTAGATAAGCAAACATTAAAAATGAAAATGAGGTCTTCATTTTGTTATTTACCAAATTCTCCCCATGGCCCTACTCAAAATGTCTTTAGTTTCTTTTTACTCTACACTTTGCAAAATATATTGAATTGACAAAAGAAGTCTGTATGGTTTTTCTCATAAAATAAAAGGCAAATTTGTTTCATTTTCACCAATAACTTTACTAATTTGGATATTTGAGTATATTAGCTATCTCCCATGTGGTATAATATTGATTGTTCTCAATTAATGTCTTGATTTGATTGCTATCAACTTCAACTGGTCTACCTGACCATGGAGCATCATCCAGCGAGAAATCTCCAGGACAAAACTGCATGAACCACTTTTAACATGTTTGATCAGTCACAGCAACTTCTCCATACACTGCACAAATCATTTTTTGCATTTCAGTTGCAATTTTACCTTTCTTGAAGTAATAAAGCATAATATGTCATAAATGTGTATTTTCTTCCATCTTCAATATTAAAAATGCTACACAAAAATTAACCAATTTGGTAAGTGTTTTTTTAAATGCATGCTGATATGACAGCTGTCACAATACAATCTAAGAAAATTGTTTCAAATGAGTTAAAGACAACTAAGCACTACTAGAGCCATCTTACAGAAAAAAACAAGTGAACTTTTCAGTCAGCCCAATAACTATTTTTTTATTGTTGTTCAATTACAGTTGTCCTGATTTTGCCCCCATTACTCTCCCCTGCCCTACCCATCCCCATCTTCCACATTCAATCCTCCCCCTTTGTCTTTGTCTATGTGTCCTTTATACATGTTCCTTAATGACTCTTCCCCTTCTTTCCCCATTATCCTCTCCTCTTCCATTCTGCCTGAAGCACCAATTCAAAAGAACCTATGCACCCCAATGTTCATAGCAGCACAATTTACAATATCTAAGTGTTGGAAGAAAGCTAAGTGCCCATCAGTGAATGAATGGACCAAAAAACTGTGGTACATTTATACAATGGAATACTATACAGCAGAAAGAAAGAAGGAGCTCCTACCCTTTGCAACAGCATGGATGGAACTGGAGAGCATTATGCTAAGCAAAATAAGCCAATAGCTATTTTTAAAGTATTTTTAATCAAAGTTTAAATTATATACTTAAATGCGCAGATCTACACATATGTTTATTCACACACCCACCATCCACATCAATATATTGAACATTTCTGGCCCCTCAGAAAGCTCTTTTGTGTCCCTTCCCTAAAAAGACCCCCTCCTAGGGTGGGCAACCTTCAATTTTCTTGAAACTATTCTGGTTTCAGAACTGAAAGTCCCACATCCTGGAAACTACTTAGTCCCTGGAAAACTAGAACAAGTGATCTCCTTACCCTCTCCCAATAGTAATCATTGCTCTGAACTAAATCACATTAATTAGTTTGCCTGGTTTTTGAGCTTCATTTAAATGGAGTCACAGAGTATGTTCTCAACACATTGTCATGATATTTATCTATATTGTTGAATGAACCAGTAGTTTGTTTTTTTTCATTGCAGTGTAATATTCCACAGTATAATGTCACAATTTATTCATTCTATTGTTGATGGACATCTGGGTTGTATTTAGTTTGCACTATTTTGAATTAAAGCTGTTGCAAACATTCTTATATATGTCAGTTGGCAAACATAAGCATACAAAAATGAAACTGCTCAGTGCTTGCATGCACATATGGGCAGAATTAGTAAAGACTGCCAAGCAGTTTTCGAAAGTGGTTCTACTGATTTACTCCTATAAGCAATGGAAGAGAAAGTGCTATCATTTCACATCTTCATCAACACTTGATACTGGTAGTGTTTCATTTTAGTTATCTTGGTGGATGTCTAGCAGTATCTCATTGTGTGGTTTGAATTCATATTCTTCTCATAACTAATAGGATATAGACACTTTTCATATATTTATTGGGTGCTTTGATTTCATAGTTTATGAAGTGCTGGCTTAAGTTATTCACTTTTATTGGGTTTTCTCTTTGGAGAACTTCTCCAATTTGGCAAAGGAAATAGACTTCTAGGAAGTCCAGGAAGCTCACAGAGTCCCAAAGAAATTGGACCCAAGGAAGCACACACTAAGGCACATCATAATTACATTACCCAAGATTAAAGATAAGGAAGGAATCTTAAAAGCAGAAAGAGAAAAGGAGACAGTTACCTACAAAGGAGTGCCCATAAGACTATCAGCTGATTTCTCAAAAGAAACCTTGCAGGTGAGAAGGGACTAGAAAGAAATATCAAAGACGTGAAAGGCAAGGACCTACATCCAAGATTACTCCATTCAACTAAGCTATCATTTAGAACAGAAGGGCAGATAAAGTGCTTCCTAGATAAGGTCAAGTTAAAGGAGTTCATCATCACCACGCCCTTATTACATGAAATGTTAAAGGGACTTATCTAAGAAAAAGAAGATGATCAAAACTATGAACAGTAAAATGGCAACAAACTCACAACTATCAACAACTCAACCTAAAAAAAAAGTAAAAACAAAAACAAACTAAGCAAAAAACTAGAATAAGAACAGAATCACTGAAATGGAGATTACATAGAGAGTTATCAGTGGGGAGGGGAAGGGAGGACAATAGGGGAAAAGGTCCAAGGAATAATACCTTAACAAAAAGGAGTGGAAAAAAGAATAAATGGTAGGTACCAAATAGACAGGGGAAGGTTAAAAATAGTATAGGAAATGGAGAAGCCAAAGAACTTATTTGTATGACCCATGGACATGAACTTGGTTGGGGGTGGAGGGATGCTGGTGGAAAGAGGAGTACAGGGTGGAGGGAAATAAAGATGGGAGAGAAAAATGGGACAACTGTAATAGCATAATCAATAAAATATACTTTAAAATAAATAAAAGTTATATTTGTATTCAGGATACAAGTTTTCTGTTGGAAATAATACTTATAAATATTATCTTCTAGTCCATGTCTTGCCTTTTTATGTTCATAATGTTATCTTTTGATGAACCAAACTTCTTAATTTAAATGAAGTTCAATTTATTAATTGTTTTATTTTAAGTTTAATGCTTTTAGTGTCTTGATTATACCATTGTCATAAAGGCACTCCCCTGCTTACTTCAGAAAACTTTAATATTTTCCTTCTCATTTATGGCTCACTAATATTACATTCTCTTGTTCCCAATTTGTTATTAAATCCAGTCCATAAATTCTTATTTTTAGATGTTGCATTTTGTATTTCTAGACTATCTATTTGTATTTCTTACAGATTACAAACCTCTGTGGAAATTTTCCCCTTTTTATTAATTTTGCTTCTCTTTTCCTCTATTTTCTTAAAATATTAACCATAGTTTCTTTGAATTCCTTGTTTGCTAAATCTAATATCTGGATTATGGTATCTCTGGTTTTGCTTCTCTTGATTGTTTTTTTCTTCTTCGCTATCAATTAGTTCTCCTTGGTTCTTCACTTTTTCTTGTAATTTTATTTTATTTATTTTTTATTTTTTATTTTTATTTAAATAACTGTTCAAGTACAGTTTTCTCCCCCTTACTCCCATTCAAGCCCTCCCACCCCCACTCCCTACCTCCCACCCAATCAAGCCCTCCCAACCCCCCTCCTTACCTCCCTCCCATTACCACCCTCCCCCTAGCTTTTATCCATGTGTCCTTTAACTTTGATCCTATAAACCCCTCCCCCTCTCCCCCGAAATCCCTCTTCTCTCTCCTCTGGTCACTCTCCACCTGTCCTCTAATGCAGTGTCTTTGACTATACCCTGCTTC
>PVIA01010642.1:0-50317 GCA_004024845.1 Tonatia bakeri
GTGGCTGGACTGGTGGAGAGGACCACGCACCTTTGCCAGAGTGGGTTCCCCCTCAGCAGTAGTAGGGGGAACCGTCACCCGGTTTTAGCAGAGATTCCGGCGACACAGCTGATGGTGCTGAGAACCGGGAGAGGCCTACCAGCCAAGCACAGATTACTGGGAAGATCCAGACACTGCCTGAGACTGGACTTCTATTTTTTTTTCCTGAGATACGGTACCCCAGACTGGGCAAGGGGGAAGGAAGAACTGTGTGCGTTTAGTAGGTGTTTTAAGGGACTTTAAGATTTTTTTGGGATTTTGGTAAAAAAATATTAGGTCACTACCTTATATTTTGTATAGCACAAAATAAACGTTTTCCTTTTTTTTTCACCAATCTCTGGCATTGAGAGATATCTTTCCTATATGGCGGCGGACAAGACGGACCCGAATTTCTTTCAGTAAGAGCATCACCGTCCCATCTGGGTCCTCCTTTTGCTCTGTAACACTGTTGAATAACAAAAAGAGTATGTGAATCAGGACCACTGCTACAGGATGATGCATATTCCTACTATTTATGAATAGCCATGCCCACATCATGGGGCACTCTGCTTACCAGTTACTGAGCCTATGATTTAATTCTTATTGGCTTTCCTAATTACTTCACGGATTTCAGACTGTGTAAAAATAATCAGTTAGTATCTGTTGGACAGGGAATTGATTTTGGCCAATCTCACAACCATTTGTAGTCACATTTTTAGACTAAAGACTTCCTGTCACATCTGTGCCCACACAGAAGCAGAGAGGGCCTAAGGTATTGGACAGTCAGAAAATGTAAATTCCTCCCAGAGGTCTTACTTTTTTTTCATTTTTTCTTTTACTCTGGTCAGTGGAAGTTATCATCCTGGAAACATTAGCCCACCTACATGAAGCCCTAAGCCATGAAGGACTTGGTTCAGTCCTGAAGCTTGGGAAACCATCAATATTGCCTGGAAGTTTTTGGATAAACTGAATTTCAGATACCACCCAGAACCTACTGAGCCAGCACCTGCATTTGAACAAGAACCTACAAGATCCTTTTACTTGTTAAAGTTTGAGAAGCACCGTCTTAAAGAATTTCTGAGTTAAGACTATATTCTCTTTCACAAGGACATATCTTAAACACATTTGGGCAGGGGAGAGGACCAGGTATTATTCAGTGAAGTACATGGGAGAATCACAGATCACAGTCCTGGAAAAGAATAGATTTTGCTCTGCTATTGAGAGCAATAATAACTTACCTATAGAATAAGGTGATTTTTTTAGGGTCCTGAGTTTCACTGTCATTCTTAAAAGGCTTTAAGGAATGAATAGCTATGGTTTTTCTCATTCAAATACTCCTTTTTTCTTATAACTTCTTTTGGTAAAGCAACTCCTCCGTCCCTCTATTCTTTCACTCATTTCACGTGGGAGAAGGAATTGACTTCATCACAAGATAATGTCAGTGTGGGTACTTGAGGACACAAAAGTTGAGCTGAAAAGGAGAGGTAAAGAGGATTGTCCTAAGCTTAAGAGAATGTCCAGCTTTCAAGCTGAGCAGTCTCTCCCCCTGCTGGGAGCCTCTACAATTTATAGATAAAGGCCACTTTTATGTGTTTATCCCCCTTCCAGGCTTGCCAATTGTTTTTATATTTTTATGTTAAGACTACTTTATGGTTAATGGTTGTTTATGACAAGAGATTTCTCTTTTTTCTTACCTAGTTTAAACTGAGTTTCTATAAATCACAAATGAAGAGCTCTGAAAAATATAACAACCCATCAATTTCACTTTCTTGATGCTTGTATTCACTGATACCTATGAGTCACTAGGCATTTGAGAAGGGGCTCCAACATGACAGTGAGATTTTAATGAGAGAGAGACAAGGATTTCTAAATCATTTCAAAATATTCAAATTAATAGAAGGAAGTGTTATGTTTATAAAACAATAACCAGATGCTATGTAAAACAGAAATACTGAGAGAACAAGAAAGAGTAATTAAAAATATGCTATCAAAATAAACATGTTAATGTCATAAGTGTTGGAAGACAAAGTCAAGAAAAATCTCTCAGATAGTAAAATAAAAAGGTGAAGTTAGGAAAATTTTCAGAAATTGAAGAGTTAATTCAGGAGTTTACCTTCTTATTAAGAGCCATTCCAAAAAGAGAAATAAGGAAAAAGAAAGAGCTAAAAACTATCAAATTATATAAGAAAATTTCTGAAATCTGAAGCACATGCATTTCAAATCATACAAATCCACTGAAAGTCCAGAACAATGAGTGAAAAAAATGTATCAAAGTACATCATGAAACTTCAGAACTTTGTGAATAAAGAGAAACTAATAAGAGGTTTCATGTAGAAAAAGAAATTGAGACCAGAACCTCATAAAAACTACTAACAACAATAAAATCTAGCAGATGATAAAGCTGTTTTCAAAATTCTAAGGCAAAATTATTTTCAGCCCAGAATTCTCTACCTGGCCATATTAACAATCAATAATTTTAGACACCCAAGGAATAATGATAATGATTTCAACCCATCTTTTCCTAGAAAGCTCCTGAAGGATATGCCACAGAATATGGGAAAGCTATCCATATGAGATCCAAGATACAAAGACTGCAACATGGGAGGATAGAAAACAATGTCCCAGAATAACAGATGACTTGATGGAAGGAGAAAGTGAAAGACTAGATTAAAATAAATTGGAGAGATGTCAAAGGAGGGTTCTTGGAGAAAGAAGATTTAACCAATATATTATTTTATATTTTGTTATGTAGAAATATTTTTAGTGTGGCAACAGAACTATTTGATGATTTGGAAAAATAGAAATAGGTTCATAGAAAACTAAACAAATGAATATTTGAGAAAAATTTTAACTACAGAAACAAAGACACCCTAAAATGAAGGAAGTCACAGTACACTACTTGGTTCTGCAATGTAAAATATTCATAAAGTAATGATTTATATAAAGTAAAAATGTTAAAACTATTAACAAATGATTGAACAAAAAATGTGATAGATGAATGTAATGGAAGAATGGGAGCAGAAGAATTAGAATAATGAAAAGAAATAAATGTTAAACTATTACATCAAAAAGCTAATACACAATACCCAAATGTTGATAATTCAACAAATAGTAGTGAATTTTATATTTTAAATATATTTCAGAAGTCAGGCAGCCTGGAGGGAGAATAGGGAGAAATTTCTTATTAAAGCCGCAGGGCAGGAGAAAATTTTCTCTGAGATTAGAGACGGGAGAGGCCTGTAAGAAGCATGAGGCCTCTGCACAGGTGCCCAGCTGGAGCCCAAGAGTAGCACTGTCTTCAGAGAGGAGGCCGCCTAGAGATGTTGCGCCAGGAGTAGAAGCTACCCCCTGGAACAAAAGCACAAAAGCCGTCACATTTCGTGGAACCTCAGTAGACTTCAGCAGTGAGGATTTCAGCATGGACAAAACAAACAGCAGTGTATTTGACCAAACTCTGAGGTGTACTCTTAAAACTCTGTACAGAAACTATGGAAATCAAACTAGGAGCATGGAGTAGTGTAAGCGATAGTGGAGTTTGTTTAATAAAAGAATCAGAAGAAGCAATAAATAAAAATGTGACAGTCTTTTGAACATGGGTAAAAACTGAGAATTCAAAGAAACTGGCAAAAAAGAAAGATAAAAATTTACAAAGGAAGAAAAATTATCCTGTTGCTTGAACACCATGAGGGTCTGCATTACATGCAACATTCCAGGTAAGTTAGCCTCATGTCTGAAGAATTAAATCCCAAGATTATTATTTACTGAGACCCTAAGCAATTCAATTCACTTTTCACATCTCAGTTTATAATACATAAAATGAGAATAATTTCTACTTCACAGTTTTGATGACACAACTTTAAAATGATTTTAATACATAAAAGCACTTAGGAAATGGTAAATTTCCAAGGCAAAAATTCCCATGTAAAAGGGAAACTTCCCTAAAAAATCCTAAAGAGAGTGGAAAGTTTCGTGAGGTGACAGCAGACAGGTAAAGAAGCAGTTCATGGTTTTGTTATCAGCCTTCTCTGGGAACGATATATCAAGCCCATCATCATCTGTCTGAACGCCCCTAGTTTGATCCATTCTGATTTGATTCTGGCATATGTGCTTGACAAGAAAAACATCCTTTTACCATATCTAGAAATTTAAAAAAAATTTTCACCTCAAGATTTAAAATTATTTTTAATGGCACAGTAATTTAAGCAAAAGTGAGTACTTACATAATGGGAAAATCTAGAAACAAAATAATAGAAATACAATTTTAGAGAAAGTAGCAAATATACATCAGAGGAGCCTTTATGTAGCTCGTGGTGCAAAGCCTGTTTCCCCTCACGAATTTCGTTGTGTTTCACAACAGCTTGGTATTCCTTGCTCTAACTTTAATCTCTGCGGCTATATATTTGAAACTTCTGATTTTCTGCTTTATTAGTCCCTCACTGCATTGTACTAAAGTGTGTTAGAATGTGAAGATAAGAAACAAATATTTACTATGGTAACGCAACTAACTACTGACATCTAATTCCCCCTAGTGTAAAGGGGACCAAGAACAGTAATTAATCCCTCCACATTTTGATGGCCATTTTTACCTAGTCTAAATGATAACACTTATTAAAAACTGTTTTAGCTTTTCAGACAGTTACCACAAATTTTTAAAAGATCTTAAATTAATTTCATTTGAGGTAATTTTTCAGAGAAAACCAGAAAATTTCTTTCATTGTTTATTTTTTGCATTTTTTTGTCAATTCTTAAGTCATCATTTGAATATACCCTCTACCTCCTTCACATTTTAGATTCTTGGATTTTTCTTATGATTCTACAGCTTGACACAACACTGGTAAAGTTAGGTAAGTGGAATCTAGGCTATCACCTAAAATGTCATTTGGTTTTATATAAATATATTTATATATATATATATATAAAGCTGTTACTTTATATATTTAGAAAGTAAAATGATAAGCTGAAATTTACCACATATAACAGTTTGAGTAGATATTTAATTTGCATTTGCAGCCATATTTTTTCTTATGTTTGGGGACTTTTTAAATTATTTAAATATATTTTATTGATTATGCTATTATGGTTGTCCCAATTTTTCCCCTTTGCCCCCTCTGCCTGGAACACCCTTTCCCTCCAGCAAGTTCCCCCCACCCTTAGTTCATATCCATGAGTCATGCATATAAGTTCTTTGGCTTCTCATTTCCTATACTATTCTTGACATCCCTCTATTTTATACCCCAATTATGCTTCATAATCTCTGTACCTATTTGCTCATTCTTCCCCTTCCCCCTCCCAGCTGATAACCCTCCTAATGATCTCCATATCTACAATTATGTTCCTGTTCTGATTGTTTGCTTAGTTTGTTTTTTTTCTTTATATTCAGTTGTTGACAGTTGTGAATTTGTTGCCCTTTTAATGTTCATAGTTTTGATCTTTTTCTTAAATAAGTCTCTTTTAATATTTCATGTAATAATGGCTTGGTGATAATGAACTCCTTTAGCTTCTCCTTTGTCTGGGAAGCACTTTATCTGCCCTTTCATTCTAATAGCTTTTCTAGATAGAGCAATCTAGGTAGTAGGTCCTTGCTTTACATCACTTTGAACACTTCTTGCCAGTCCCTTCTTGCCTGCGAAGTTTCTTTTAAGAAATCAGCTGATAGTCTTATGGGAACTCCTTGGTAGGTAACTTTCTCCCTTTCTCTTGCTACTTTTAAGATTTTCTCTTTATCCTTAACCTTTGGCATTTTAATTATGATGTGTCTTGGTGTGGTCTTCTTTGGGTCCATCTTGTTTGGGTTTCTCTGCTCTCTGGACTTGTATGTCTATTTCCTTACCCAAAATAGGAAAGTTATCTTTATTATTTTTTCAAATAAGTTTTTAATTTCTTGCTCTTTCTCTTCTCCTTCTGGCACCCCTATGAGTTCAATGTCAGTATGTTTAAAGGTGTCCCAGAGGTTCCTAAGCCTATTTTCATTTTTTTGCATTCTTGTTTCTTTTTGCTGTTCTAACTGAATGCTTTTTTCTTCCTTGTGTTCCAAATAGTTGATTTGATTCTCAGCTTCCTCCTCTCCACTTTTGGTTCCCTATAGATTTTTCTTTATTTCACTTAGTGTAATCTTCATTTTTTCCCTTATGTTTTTGCCAAACTCAGTGAGTTCTTTGAGTATCCTGATCACTAGTGTTTTAAACTCTGCTTCTGTAATTTGGTTATCTCCATTTCATTTAGTTCTTTTTCGGGAGTTTCATTCTGTTCTTTCATTTGGGCTGTGTTTCATTGTCTCCTCAATTCAGCAGTCTCCCATTGTTTCTGTATATTAGGTAGAGCTGCTTTAACTCCTTATCTTAGAAAAGGTGCCTGTAAATTGTGTAGGACAGAGCCTTAGGTAATTGCCAGGGTGGGGCAACCCATTTCATTGTTTTGTGGCTCTGTGTGAGGGGAGGGCTCAGAGAGGAGAGAGTGCAGCTGCCTGGCTTCTGGAGATTTTCCCAGCACTTGCCCTATTTCCAGTCACTTCCCCCACTTCCCATATGCAACTGGCACCATTCTTGCTGTTGTCCTGGTGGTGAATCCCAGAGTGGGCTGCAATGAACACAGGGGTGCATACATTCTTTAGACTTAGTATTTCAGGTTTCTTTGGATAAATTCTCAGAAGTGGAATTGCTGGGTCATAAAAGCAGTTTCATTTATAAATTTTTCAGGTAATTCCATACTGTTTTCCACAGTGGCTGCACCAACCTGCATTTCCCCCAACAGTGAACAAGGGTTCTTTCTCCACAACCTCTCCAGAACTTGTTGTTTATTGATTTATAGATGATAGCATTTCTGACAGGTGGAAAGTGATATCTCATTGTGGTTTTAATTTGCATTTCTGTGATGATTAGTAATGTTGAGCATCTTTTCATATGTCTATTGGCCATCTGTATGTCTTCTTTGGGGAAGTGTCTATTCAGGTCCTGTGCCCTATTTTAGATTGGATTTCTTTTTTTTGGTGTTGAGTCGTATAAGTCTATAAATTTTGGATATTAACCCCTTATCAGATGTATTGGTGATTATGTTCTCCCATTCAGTAAGTTGCCTTTTCACTTTTTGATGGTTTCATTAGACTACCTTTTTATGCCACATATAAGAATAAACTCAAATTGGATTAAACATTTATGTTAGACTCAAATCATAAAAATCCTAGAAAAAAACATGGCAAAAATTTTTCTGATATATCTCCTTGGGCAAGGGAAACAAAAGAAAAATGGGACTATATCAAACCAAATTTACACTATATTATTATTACCTATACAGTTATATTTACTGATACTCTTTAATTCTTCATGTGAATTTGAGTTACTATGTAGGATCCTTTCATTTCAACATGAAAGACTCCCATTAATACTTTAGGTAGAATAAGACTGATTCTCTCAATTTTTGCTTATCTGGGAATATTTTTATTTCTCATCCATTTTGAAGTTTTGCACGACATAGAATTCTTGGTTAATACTCTTTGAGTAATTTGAATATGGCATTACATTGCCTTCAGGTCTCCATGCATGGTTTGTTGAGAAATCAGCCATCAATCTTATTGGCAATCCTTTGTACATGGTAAGTCAGTTCCCTCTTGGTGCTTTCAAGATTTCTTTGAAATTTTTGTCTTTCTATGGTTTGATTATACAGGAGTTGGCAAGAGTAAGTTTACAGTTTTGAGTATGTGAAATATGGAGTTTATTATTGAATTATTATTTATTACTCATTATATTATTTGTATTTCAACTGTAAATCTGCTTTTGTCCATCTCTGTATTTTACCTAGGTGTGAATGTTTTGGAGGTTAATCTAATTGGAGTTTGTTGAACTTCTTGGATAGATGTATTAAATCTTTTTCATCAAATCTGGAAACTTCTTCAACCATTATTACTTCAAATATATATGTTTTTTATTCCTTTGCCTCTCTCTTCCCCTTCCCTGACTCCCATATTCATATGTAGGTACACTCAATGATGCTCCAAGGTATCTGGGGCTGTGTTCCTTTTTCTACATTCTGTTCCTTTCTGTCTCTTCAGACAGATCATTATAATTGTTCTGTCTTCAAGCTGACTGATTCTTCTGCTTGATCAAAAAATTGCTTAAGAAGTTATAATGATTTTTTTAATTTCAGTTATTGTACATCAGAATTTCTAGTTTGTTCTGTTGCATAATTTCTCTTTATTCATATTATCTATTTGGTGAGAAATCATTCTTATACTTTCTTTTTATTTTTTTAGACACGGTTTTCCTTTGTTCTTTGGGTATATTTTAAATAGTAGGGTTAAAATCTTTATCTAGTTTTTCCAATGTCTGTGCTACCTCAGAGAAAATTTAAATTGACTTTTTTTCACGTGTCACACACTTTTTTTTTGTCTCTGCCTATCTCTCTCTAATTAGATATTCTGAACAATATAATGTAGCTATTGTGGACATAAGATTCCAGTCTCTCTATGAACTTTGTTGTGACTGTTGTTGCTGCTCCTTTCAGTCTTTTTAGTGACTTTCTTGAATTAATTTTGTATAGTCAATATTCTTTGACATGGGTGGCAACTTGTCTGTTCAGTTAGCATAATGGTTAGTTAGTCACTGGAAAGATATTTCTCTAAATTCCTTAAAGTCTTTAGCTTTTGCTAAGTAGCTGTGTGTGTGTATTGTAGCATGCCTCCAATCCACGGCAGGCAGTTTACTACTTTGCTTTAGTCTTCACATCTTCACGAATCCTCAAGGTCAACCAAACATGAGTACTTAAGGCCTTCTGAAGTCTTTCCTCAGCATGCACACATTACATGTGTATATGGCCTTCTAGATTCCCAGGAATATGTCAGAGCTCTTAAAACTCTGTGTGATATCTCATTCCTCATCTTTTCCTTTTTAAATTTTTTGATCAGTTTGTGTTTTGCCCCAACTGTTACCATCACATTAGGCAACTGTAATATTATTATACAGTTGGAACTGACTCTTTTTGATAAATGCTCACTAGAAACAAGTTGTTTGTCTTAGGTCAAATAAAAACAAATCCTAAAAGTAGAAAAATTTTAGGCAACTACCAGACAAGTCAAATAATGACTGTTGTAGGGGAACTGAGCTTTGGAAGAGCTCTAGTCCGTCCTTCAGAGGTCTGCTTCTCCTTCCACTGCTTCTGGGCTGAGGGTTTTCACCATGGTTGTAAGAGGCTACCACACGGCCAGGAAGAAGGAAATAAACATGAGGCAATCTAAAACACCACAAAGCTCTCTGTTCTTACTGAGATTCAGCCAATTATCTTAAACATTCCTGTGACTGTTGTCCTTGGTTAATACTGGTTGTTCTGAAAAAGTTGACCATGACAATTTTTTATCCAGGTTCTCAAAGCTTTTACACAGGAGACAGTTTTTATAGGTCCTTACTTTGCCATTCCTGGTACTATCACTCTGAAGTGTCTTTATTAGGGTTTAGTTTACTAAATCTAAGTATCTTGGAGTAAAATATATTTAAGACAATTATTGAAATATACACAATTTAGTAAATGAACAAAAACTGCAAAAGAGTATGGGAAAAATCTGTTTAATTATTAGGAATTTGGGATTCTGTAAGGTTTTTTAGTGTTTCATTAAAGATATAATTTATATAAAGTATACAAGTATTAGTAAGCAGCTTGATAAACATTTAATACACACACAGCTACCTAATCACCACTTAAATCAAGATAAATAGTATGGCCATCAACCCAAAAGGTTACTGCAACTTCTTTCCCCATCTATATTCTTCCCTTAGAGGTAACCATGATTGCAACTTGATCACAATTATCATACCATTGATTGCTTTGGCCCAGTCTTTTTTTTTTATTTAAATTATTTTATTGTTGTTCACTTACAGTTGTCTGTATTTTCTCCCCACCCCTCCCCCCAGCCTCTCCAAGCCCACCTCCTTCCCCCTTGGTTTTGTCCATGTGTCCCTTATAGTAGTTACTAAAAACTCTTCTCCCACTGTCCCCTCCCTGTTCCCCTCTGGCTATTGTTAGATTGTTCTTAACTTTATAATATAAAATCCTGTAGATTTTTATGTCTGGTTTCTTGCATTTGATATAATATGTTTAAGAATGATCCATGTTATTGCATATATAAGGAGATCATTTCTTCTATTATTATTAGAATATACCATTGTTTGATTATTCATCCTTTTACTGATGAACACTTGTGGAGCTTCCAATTGGGGACTATCATGAACAAAGATCTACGAACATCCTTGTGCTGTCTTTTGGTGGGCATTAGGAATTCTCAGACATATACCTAGAAGTGGAATTGCTGGATCGTTAGGTAGACATATGTTTAGCTTTAACAGGTACAGCCAAATAGGTGTCCCAAGTGGTTAAACCAATATACATTCCCACCAGCAGTATATTACAGCTTCAATTGCTCTACATCCTATCTAAAACTTGGTATAGTCAGTCTTTTTCACATCAGCCATTCTGGTGAGTGTACATGAGTATCTCACTGGGGTTTTAATTTGCATTCCTTGATGAGAAATGATGCTGACTACTTTTCCATATGCTCACTGACTTTTTGGTTTCCTCTATTTTCACTATAAAATTCCTTAATTCTACAAACATTTATTGAGACTCTGCTATCTAAATGAGATATAAGTATTATATTTGCCTCCAAAGAATTCACCATCTGAAGAGAGGGATACACAAATGAATGGTTAAAATCCAGGCTGATAAGTATAATGATATAGACAAACAGAAGAGGGACATGTAATCCAATTATGTAGACTGAGGAAGGCTTGTTAAAGAAGTAACTGTTAAACTAAGACTTAAAAGGTAGAAAGGATTTAGCTAGATGGACAAACTGTGGGAGAACAGAGTAGGAAAGGACATTTCAGGATAAGAGAACCAGAATTGTTTTTTTAACTTTTTACCCTTTACCTCAAACATTCTCCTTTTTTAAAAAATTGAATTTATTGGGGTGACACTGGTTAATAAAATTATATAGGTTTCAGGTCTACGATTGTATAATACATCTATTTTTAAAAAATTCTTTTTAATTAAAAATTTAAAACATAAAAAGTCCCCCAAATGAGGGCATGAAAATTAAATCCGGTGGTACGTTCATTCAATGCTGGAAATTTTTATTAAAGCACACCAATTAGGAATTGATAGTGAACTAATGCAGTTGTATCCCAAAGGGAATCCCCATTCAACTCTGTCCTGGTCAATTCTGGTAGAACTACCCTATCTCTACAAAGAACTACCCTATCTCTACCCTGTCTCATTACAGTTCTACAGAGACAGAAAATTTAAAAAGCAACTTGATACACTTAAAAAAAGAAACGGAATGATCTCTTGCTTTAGGATTTTAATAATGTTATACATTACCATTATTGTAATTGCTATTATTATTAACAATGTTATTATTATAGCAGTTACCTTGTGGTGTGTTTGCCATGTACCAGGAAGTGTGTGAAGCACTCTACATAAAGCATGATTTCAACCCCCATTTTACAGGTTATGAAACTGAAGTCATAAAAAACTTGTTCAATGTCATACAATTAGAAAGGAGAGATGGAATTGGAATTTCAGGGGGCCCATATATTAGGATTGAAATCTTTTGAATTATAACTGCATGTCCTTCATTAAAAGAACATTGCTTTTTGCATTCCAGTTCTCTGACCCCTGGAACAAGAGAGTTACTCACATGTTTGTGGCAGGGACTTCGCATTTCTAGCCAGATTACTTATTGTACACATTTCACCTTCCTGTTCTGATTCTAGGATACAATTATCACCTTATAAATTCCACTTCAGTGATGTCTCTACCTAATCTAAGCTAAATTTCTTTTTCAACCTCTTGTTTTAGTTGATGTGATTATTATATTCTTCAAATATGCTCTTAGGCCCACTGTCATATTAATAATGATAATAGAAATAACACGATATGTTGTTTTGGTGGTTTGTATTTCTTTAGGTATTTTAATAGCCTAAGCAAACATAAAGGAGGCATTTGGCATAAGTGAATATATGACGCTTTAAGAATAAAAAAAAAACAAATAAGAGCATTAATAGTTACAATATTAAGCTTACGGTTCTTAGTTCAATGTCCCACTTCCTCCCAGTCAAAATCAAGGGAAGGGAAGAGGAAAGAAGACAAAAGAAGTTATTTTTGCAATAGCATTTAGATAAATAAGAGCATTTTTATATCAGAATGTCTATCTAAACAATTAGTTAAATTTCCCAGTTAGGTTGTTATTTCTGCATCTATGAAAAAGAAGAGGAAGAGAGGGAGAAAAACTGAATTTACATGAATTTAACTCCTATACAATTAAAAAACTTATCAGGAATTTAGGGAAAGTTTGCCTTACACTGAAATCTTAGAGTAAAAATGTTCGGGGAACGTGTAAGGCCTTTAAATGAATTTTAATTTAATCTCTTTAGATGTTAATGGGTTTTGTGGGCAACACTTTTTCCTAAATGTCAGGGAATATGGGTTTCTGTAAGCACTAGTACTAGGAAAAAAACATATTAAATTTGACTCGTAAGGTTAGCTTGGATGAGAACAAATGGGAAGTTTAAGGTCACGAATCGTGTTTAGATAAACGACACAGCACAGTGACTAATCTAGCCTTAATATGTATCAGAAGGCAATGTCACCAAAGTGCACACACTTGGTAAATAAAAACTGAGCATGCTTAGCACCTTAATTCTCTTAGCATTTATTCATTTAAAAATGTAACATATGAATGCAGCTTACTTGTGCCATTTTCTTCATTCCATCACATTATTATTACATATTGTATTGTTAATATGAATCATGTGGCACCTAAACATTTTCATTAGAAATAAACCCGAAAGGCTGATTCAACCAAAGTACATGATGCATAAGAAATGGAAGTGATATAAGAGAAAGACAGATAATGGTTCGTGAGAAAAAAATGAATTAGTTCATTGTATCCGAATTGAAAGAACTGAATGTGTTATGTGGTTCAAGCATGGCATTTAAGTTTCCTGGGAAATACATAAAATCTAATATGACTTTAATTACACGGTTACATTTTTACCTTTTTATACACATGGAATGAAAAAAAGACCTTTCTTACTTTGAAAAAACACTGTAGTATATATTCAATTAAATTCTTAGTTTGAGGCTTTAAGGTATTAAGAAAATGAGTGTTGAAGATATAGAGAATTGATTTCTTTAAACAAACAAACAAAAACCCAGCTTAAAAAAAAAAAAAAAAAAAACGGCTGGGTCAGAGCCGAGTCAGAAAGGAGAGAGAATCAGAGGGTAGACTTAGGAGATGGCTTATCTGGGTGGCGTGTGAAAACTAAGTGTTCAGAGCGAAAGTGACTGACAGACCAGGAATATCTGTATTGGAAAGCGTGGCCAATAGTTCCCGTCAGTAGGGAAGATGCTCAGAGCAATTAGTCTTCAAGAAAAATTGGGACATGTAAAAATTGGGAAGGCAGGTAATTAGTAACTTTAGATAATTAACATTTAGGTTAAATGTCTGGCCTCTGGAACCAGACAGCCTTCGAAGCACTGCTCTACCTGGTTAGCATTGAGAACCTTAACCTCTCTGTGCTTCCGTGTTCCTAATCTGTGAACAGAGATGATATTAATTATATCTCTTTCATAGGGCTGTGGTGAGAAGCAAATGGGCTGTGTGCTATCTACATACTTGCTATTATTATTATTTTGCACATAAAGTATGAAGACTTTGGGGGGGAATGTCTAAAGCAGATGGGCATGTGATAAAGGGAACTGAACACAAGCAAGGTTTTAGATCAGTAGAACTTAGTAACAGTTAGTGACAAGCATATTCAATGGAAACTCCAAGTTTTGTGTTGTTTTCCAACCTTCAGAGATAAAATTAAAGGTGTATGTGTTTTAAGATCCCTAAATGAAATCTTGAATGAACTGACTTTGTGGTACATTTTATGTGGTATCTAATGACAGTAAGTCCAGGTACTTAAGTGGGGTTAGGTGGCAGGCCTCCCCATGGTCTGTCTGGGTCCACTGATTTGCATGTGAGCTAAGGAAGCTGCTGGGAAAATTATGTGACTTCAGAACACAGTTGCTATGCAGACTAATACAGATGTGTTCCATGTGTATATATGAAACGCAGATGTGTATATCCATTTGTCCAATTGACTATAGGAAACCTGACGAGAGCCAAATTTCAGTCAAGTGTGATGGGGCCCCTGAGAAAGAATCCATGTTAGGGGCAGAAACATCACAGTGCAGCTAATGTTACAAGAAGTCAGTGAATTCAAGAGCAATGATTTGGCATTCCTGGAAATCCACTCTGTTGTGACCATACCCTGATGGCATATGGGTGGCCAGAGAGACTGTTAACGCTGATCAAATGAAAAACCCTTTTGTTACGTTCTGTTTCACAAGCATAGCTCAGAGGGAGACGATGTTGTCTTTAAGATCTACAGCAGAGCTGCTCAACAGAACTTTCTGAAATGGTGGAGCTGTTCTATTCTGTGCTGTCCAAGATGGTCACCACTAGAACATGGGGCTAATTAGCATTTGAAATATGGCTGTGAGGTTGAGGAAATAATTTTTTATTCTATTTAATTTTAATTTTAATTAACTTAAATTTAAATAGTCATGTCTGGCCAGTGTGCGCTGTACCAGACAGCACAGATTAAAAGCATCACTGGTCAACTGCAAAGAGCCTGTGAAGCAGCAACGTCACTAAGATGAAGCAACTCATTTGCTCAGTGGTTGAAAATATGGGGCGTGGAATCAGCTGTCTGATTTACCTCCTGGTTCTACCTCTTATTAACAAGGTAAAAAGTTACTCCGGGTGACATATGGGACTTCCACTTATGCTTGGGGTGTAGAAAGCTGGAAAAAAATGCTTCCACTATTACTAAAACAAAACAAAAATACTGGGCAATCTGAAAATTCATAACTTTTCTTGAACCCATCAGAGAGCTGAGAATTCAGGGCAACAAACTAGAAATTTAAAGAGAGTATACCAATACTTACTTACCTAAGAGATGCAGCCAGATACCAGGAAGAATTCAAAACTTTTAACATATTGGTAAAGACCAGGTATGGGCTTTGAGAGAATATAGACACCCTAGTGTGTCCAGTTAAAAGGGAATTTTGCATCCATTTGTAGACTCTTTGCCACAGACCTTGCTAGAAGATTGGAGAGAATCTGGAGAACAAATTTCTCACGTAGCAGGATAGAGGAGGGGACCAGCAGTCACCCAGATTCTTTCCCCAGTCTACGCAAAGCATCAAAGCCTCAAATTGCTATGGGAAGAGCAATAAGCACTGTTACCCTTAGAAACCTGGTGAAAACCCATTTCCACTGGGTGAAGAAAATAAGCCAGCAAACAAACAAAACACTCTTTACCCATAGGGACAGCAATACACAGTGGACCCAGATCTACAGTTAGGAATGAGGCAAGAATCTTAAGAAAGCCTCAATTCTGAGACTCAGAGACACAGTACCTGCCTAGGACTGGGGTTGAATCACAACAAGATAATGCCCCCCTCATTCCCTCACCCAAAACAGGCTAACAAGTGTTAAACAAGGAGTAATCCTGGTATCTTACTGGAAAAGAGGGGAGAATATGAAAAGAGGACCTCTCTGAGACACCGTACAAGGGGAACACCTAAAACTCAGAATGGAGCAAACAGTAAGGAAAAGACTGCAGTGATTGATCTCTTTCCAAAGTTCCCTACCATAGTGGTAACCTGTTTGCTAATGCCAGGTACTGGCTTCCTTGCCTGTGTCACTTACATTGTCAGTGCTTTCTGGGGTCCCTTCCCAATGAATTACCTGTTCTACAATCCTTGTCATAGGGTTGGCTTCTGGAGGAACTCTAAGTCACACTGTAATTAGTGCCTGAACCAATTTTAAGTAGAATTTGCAACCTGCCTCCATATTGTAATAACCTGGGAAAAAAAATTTAAATCCTGATGCTTGGATTCCCATCCACAAAGATTTTGTTTCAGTGGTCTGTGTGGAGCGAGATATCAGTATATTTACAGTGCTCTCTAGGCGAATCTGGGTGGCAAGGGTGACACTAAAGTGTAGGTAATGTGGTGTTCCATGGCTGAACCTTCTAGTGGGCCCTGACTATCTTACTGGTAGGGCTTTCATCTTATTCATCATTTTATCTGATTCTTAGTTTGGTACCTAGTATGTATCTTTAAATATCTGTTGTATGATAAGAATCCATTTAAGTAATATTACTTTGGGGAAGAGCTCATGAGGTAATTTTAAAGTGCGTCCATACATTGTCTGATATTCCTCCCTTCAAGAAGTAGACTTTAATTCTCATGTCCTTGAGTATGAGCTAATTTAGCGACTCATTTCTAATGAACACACCATGGTAGAAGTAATGGTATATTACTTCTGACATTAGGTTATAAAAGACTGCAGCTCTCACCTGAGGTGCCTGTGAATAAGTGCTCTCTGTCTCACTCTCTCTTTTCATATTACTCCCTCTGGGGGAAGTCACATGGTGGGCATCCCTATGAGAGGCCCACATGGTAAGGAACTGAAGCCTCCTGCCAACAGCCATGTGAGTGAGCTTGGAAGGGAATCCTTCCACTCCAATCAAGTCTTTAGAGACCACAACCCTGGCTGACAGCTTAACTGCAACCCCATGAAAGACCCTGAACTAGAATCTCCAGCTATATCAACTCCCAGGTTACTGTCCATCAAAAAAAGTATGAAATAATAAATGTTTGTTGTCTTAAGCTGCTAAATTTGAAAGCAATTTGCTATGCAGAAATTGATCATGAACATAGCTCTTCACCACAATATACCCACCCAAAATTCCCTAGGCTATAAATTAGATGGTAATTCAGGTTCAACCTAGGAACAAGATGATCAAAACACAATTTACAAATCCTCTCAGATTAAAAAAAAAAAAAAAAAAATCCGCCCTGGATGGTGTAGCTCAGTGGATTGAACGCAGGCTGCGAACCAAAGCATCGCAGGTTCGATTCCCAGTCAGGGCACATGCCTGGGTTGCAGGCCACAGCCCCCAGCAATTGCACATTGATGTTCCTCTCTCTCTCTCTTTCTCCCTCCCTTCCCTCTCTAAAATAAACAAATAAAATCTTTTTTAAAAAATTCCCACTAAAGTGGGTATTTATAGAAATATATCAGAATGAAGTTATCTATCCAGGTGCATTTCTCATCTTCAGGAGAGTCCAGACCACAGTCTGTTACATTAACCCAATACCATGTTTTGCTGTAGTTCTGAGTCTGCCATGACAGAGTTTCTGAAGGCCACTGTGTTTGAATCACAGCCTATTCAGCAGGGAAATTCTGCTGCTACTCCTTCGGACCCCATGGTATAAATAGAGTACTTGCTTATTATTTAAAGTTTAGTAAAAAATGAAAGACATATTTCAACTAAGAAAACTCTTAAACATCTAGGTTGCCTGTTTTTTGGTGTCAGACCTTCTTGCTACACAGAGGTAAATAGTCTCAGAGATTGTTTTGGATCAGGTCTCCTAATCCTGAGGTTGCAGTTGATTCATCAGGCAAGTGTGCTGAGCAGAAGGCAGTAAGGGAGGGGGAGAACCAGGGCAGGGAGAGGAAGAAACCAAGCAAGGCTGAAGTTTCCTTTCTGATCAACACTGACTCTCACCCTGATCCTGGGGGAAGAATTCACCTGATGATCAAAGAGGCTCCAGTGCCCAAAGGTAATCTCCAGGGCTAAGCTGAAGGTGCTAGCAGTTTCTATCAAACCCTGTAAATGCTGGGAAATGCGTGCAGAGAGCTGCAAGGGGATATGGGTAGGCCCCAACAGTTTTCTACAGAAACTATCTTTGGACACCAGCAACATCTTTCTTTGGAGGATTGACAGAATTAGCAAACAGAAACACAAAATGCCTAGTTAAATCTGAATAAATACTTTTTTGTAGAAGTATGTCCCTTACATCTTATCTTTTATTTGGAACCTTATTTTTAGGGTGCTTGTTTGCTTCTTTTGAAAATTAAAGAGACTTCAGTAGTTAGCAGGGTTGTTTCTTAGGTTAGAAAACATACTCTTGTTTTGTTTATACAATGCCAAATATCAGAATTAAAACCAGAGATATTCAAATATTCCACTCATCTATGCATCCATTGACCTATCCATCCCATAAACATTTACTGAATACTAACAACCAGCAACAGAGTTGCATTCTGGGAATAAAATAGTGAGCACACAACTGTAATTGCACAACAATAAAAAAAAAGGAAAAAGTAGTGAGCAAGGTCGAATTCCATGTCTGTCTTTATGGGGTTAATAATTTTAAAAGTCCAGATACATTACCACATTTTAAGTTTTCATAGATGCCTGGTATCCTATAAGCATATTTTACATCTAAAGGAAACAGTACTCATGTGATCTACATTATTTTTCTTGAAACGCTTCTTTGCATTCATTTGGAATTGATGGGCAGAAGAGGATATCACTGTTTACATATTCAACCCATTTGATGCTGTGTGTCATTTGACCTATATGACTTAATCGTATTTTACCAGTTAAGTATAGAAGTTAATTCCCAAGTGTCTGACAGAAAGAACTGTCTATGTGTAATTTTTTTGGAATAAACTTCTCAAGGGTATGACTGAAGTATATTATATTTTAGTAGCACAATAAATAATTTGTTCAGACAATAACAGTCTTGTCAAGGACAGTTTTCAACTAAAGTAGTTAAGAAAGGATCACAGGTGTTTTCATAGTATTATGCTCTATTATTACCTATCATGAATAAATCTACACCACCATCTCTACTACCCCAATGGCCTTTAAACTGTTCTCCTGTATCCCAGACTGCACTATTTTTATTTTTAGTTAGAATCAATAGCACAAAATTCCTCAGAGATAACATACTTTTGTTGTGTTGTCAGTTTGACTCCTCAATTCCTTAATGTCATTAAAAATTGCAGTATTGTTCAATCTGCTGTTGTAGAAGGACTCTGTACCTACTGCAGGCCTATTTAGCAGCAACTAGGGGAAGAAATTATTATTTTTAAGTAGATTTTCAAACAAAGCACAAAATATAAATGAATCTCACTGGGTTCCTCTATTTTAATTAATTGGAAAATGGCTCCAGAGTTATTCAGCTTCTTTTCTAGATATAAAAGAAAAAAAATCAGAAGAAAAAACAACTGAGTCATCTTTAGCAGAAGAATAACCAGATATCTATATCTATAAGGAAGCCTAATGCAGATTTTTGAAAATGTAGTCCTCCTATTTCTGCATAGGATTTCTAAACCTCATCCTGTCCCTCAAAATATTTAAGGAGACACAGTTTGGTAAAGAACAATGTCACTAATGTTAGTGTTCCAGTGGAATATATTGGAATATATTCTGACAATAGAATATGTAATCTGACAAAAGCTTAACAAAGGTTTTTCTATGTAACATTTGTCAAAAAGTGCAAGCAAAACTAAAAATGTCAATCAGCTTCTTGATTACTAACCTCAGACCCTTCCAGAAGCAAACCAGTACCTCCAATGTTTACCCCTTTGCAGAGAAACAGAGAATCTATGATCCCTGGCTAGCCACAGTCTACTGGGAACCAGAACTAGGAAGGATCCCAAGGATACTATCCCCTTGAATAGCTAAAATGAATATCCTTGAGCAATCAGAGAACAATTCCAAGATAGTACACAGAAAATTGCATAACATCCCAAAATGTGTTACAGGCATTACTAGTTCCAAGAACTCTAACACGTATTACATGAAGAAGAAAAAAATACCAAGATTAAATGTTTAAAACAGCTGGAAAAAATTTGAAAGATTTCCACCCCATGGAGTAAGGATCTTTTAACATGCTAGTGCATAGTGTGGCCCCCCAAAGGTGTACCCTTTGCAGTTTCCTAATCCTTTTTTAAGGCCAGAATTTATTTTTACTAGGAGCCTCTAAGATAATCACTGTTGTTCAGAGAGCACTCATCTCTGAGCTCCTTCATTCACCCACCAAGAGTATTTGAATTTTAAACAAAGGGTCCAAACCCTGAACGAAAGGAGTGAAAGCTGCATTTTACCGAGCAGACAAACAATAGGTGGGGAAGATTTTGATGAGTTATTTCAATTTCACAGGGCTTCTGGTAAGACGGTCAACACCAAGAATCAGGGACAGCTCAGCTGGCAGATAGAGAAAAACAGTATTTCTTAGCCTGAGCTTTTGAAAGTAAAAGCTGCTTTTCAGACTTTGCTCTTATCTTTAAATTATACTTTTTTCAAACTGTAAGGAGCCACCTTTAATTTATTTTCTCCTAGAACTGACTTAATATTCTAGGAACAAAAGGGAAAAGCTGTTAAGCTATCATATGCAAATATACTCTTTAGAAAAGAGACCAGTTCTTCTGCTACAACAGTACACGGTAAAACTCAAAATTTGCAAAGTATTCATTGTATCCAAAGCATATGCAAATGAATACTCCTGTGAGGTAACTCCCAAATGTGTCCTGTGGACCAGGTCACTTTATTCTCAATGCTTAGCATAATATCTTGCTACTCACACACTATCTTGGACAAATTTGCGACATGGAATATTCATTTCCAAGGACAAAGTTGTTTATTACATAGTCAATGAAACAGTAGCATTTGTAAATTCTGTTTAAAAAAAATCAGATAGATTCAGTAATTGTTGCTGATGGTGGGGAACATCTCATCTAGTATGTGTTTGGTTTTCTTTTTTTAAGTTTATTATTTATCTATCGGTCTCTGTGGTTGTTTTTCTTACTGAAGAAAGAAAAGAGTGCTGTCAATTTTAAAATAGTCTGCTATTGACACACTAGAAGGGAATTTAATTATTCTGGCATAAAAAGCTGGGAAAGCAAAATAAATACATTTAATACACACTCTCAGCTACTCTAATTGCTTATGCACTATAAGGGCTTTCAAATAATAAGTCCTTAAATAATAAATTGATATGGGAAAGAATAATGATATCCAGGTGCAAAACCTTAATCGGGGAGCTGGGCCACATACTCAATGGCATAATTACCTCTATTACCGTATTCTAGCCTAACATAAGGGTTTTGAGTCATGGAAACTGGACAGAAATAAAAGATAAACTATGTTCAAATCACACAATAGAGACCAGGTATCTAAAGAGCTACTTGAAATGTAACAGCAAGCTTTGGTTTTACAGGAGACATTCCATTTAAACATGTGCCACACTTGGTCTAAACCACAAAAGCACGAGTTAGCAAAATTCTCCATGGAGAGCTTCAGTGTTCTTAGCCAAAAATCTTCACAGAAGGAACTCCTTTAATTTCCAAATAATAGTTCAAGCTACTCCATTAGAACTAGATTCTGTTGCTTAAAAACAGAACCTCCTCTGTGCTACTCCAAGCTCTGTACCAGGAGGCTTACTCACTGGGAGCTTCTGAAAGCACCCACTGCGTTCGTCCTCCATTCTGTATATCCATACAGCAATTCACCGGAAAGACTGGCATATGATCTGTGCTAGGTAAGGATAATTCCAGAGTTCATACTTCCTCACACCTAAAGAGCAACACAGTGTTTGAGAAAAAGATTCTATCTAATGCCAACATTTCTTGGATGCATCCATTTTTTTTTTCATTAGTATCAGGATTAAGCAATGGGATATCTCATCAGTACACTTTCTGAAATATGAAAGTTTCTGAAAATTTTAATTTTTTTCATAATTTATTTGGCACAATTCTAAAATATGAACATTTCTGAAAATTTGATGTTTTTTAATAATTTATTTGGCAGCAAAATCTGATTTTGTTCCTATATAGCAGTGTAGAAGTATTAATGTCTATGATTATATAATATTACCCCACCTTCTCTGTGGATGTTACAAAATATATAGTGTATATATTGTATTACTTTCTTAATTATAGTACAAAACTGACCTAAGAATGTCAGAAGAGGGATGACAACCCTGCTACAGGTATTGACTGAATCGCAGTTTGATTTACCTACCAACACACAAATGACTGAGAAGCGTGGCAGCTCTTGCATTACAAGCGAGGCTGCTGCAGTTGCTGTAACCATCTGTCCTGTGATGCACACCACATGATCTGCATCTCATCTCATCGCTCAGGGCCTTTGGTATCACTGATGGATCATTCAGGTCCAGTAGATTACTCCATTACTAGGTAATATTAACAAACATAAGCCTAACATTCTTCCATCATTCAACCAACAGAATTTTTTTTTAATTAAGCCTTTTATCAGTTTCATCATTGAATATTCCTGCTAGACTCTCAGGTAAAGAATTACTATATAAACTAAACACAACTACACACGGAAGTCCTAGACTGTTACCTAGGCTATGAGCCTGGAGTCAGAATATTTTTTATTTTTACCTACATTCATCTAACAGTTGAATCTTTTCACCTGGAACATGTATAACTTTTATAATTTTAAAAACTTTTATTTTAAATTTTAAATTTAAAAACTTGAATGCTACTGTCTTATTTCATCTTCTTTTATTATCTAGACATTGGTATTATGCTTCATTGACCTATAGGCACCCTTTTCAGATATGTCTGATTAATACCGACTCTTTTCCATTTCTCTGTTCTCACTGCATTTGAAGTTCCTCTTCTCCGAAGGCTGTATTTCCTTTGCAGCCTCCACAGAGTGTGCAATAGAAACCTTCTAGAACTACAAAGAAAAAAAGGAATCTCTCCCCACATCATTCAAATTCTGTATCAATATGACCACTGCTAGGATAGAGTGAACAAGTGTTCAAATAGAGTCAGAAACCTCTATTGTTCATGGCCAAGACCAAGTCACCATTGCAGAGCCAATTCAAAATAAGTCAAGATGAAATTTAACAGCTCTACCCCTCTTCAAAGTATAACTTTGGCTGAGATCTACATAAGCCATGTTAGTGTTTAATACAGTGAGAAGAGTTCCCCTTCTTAGTCTCAAAAATCCTCTGTACATGGATTTATGTCAGTCTGGACTGGAGGATATACTCCGAGAATTTGTTCTATTGTTCTGTACAGCTTAGAGCAAACATATCTCTATTTTTTACAGAAATATATGTCAAACATAATAAAATATTGTTAGATTTTTCTATCACTTTGTGCGTTATAATGTAGCACTAAAGGCTATAGGCGATGAACTCGGATTCTTTGAGTTAGATTCCACCTAAATTCTAGGCACTTCCTAACTTAATAATAGATGCAGAATTATCGAGGTCCTTTTTAGACCATGGACTGTAAACAATCATCCTGCATTCCTCCCAAATGTTCATAAAGAAGCCTGCCCCCCCGTCAATAACATCTCAGATGATATGTCTTCACAGAATTTTCATTTGTTTAATCTAATCTTTAAGTGAGTTTTTCTGGGGTAACTATTTTGGGACAAGATGCCACTATATATGGATGTTTGGAACAAGGTTTTTGCTATAAGAAACTTAAAAGGTAGTTCAAGTTACATTATAAATCCCCAATGTAGCTACAACTATGTACACATGCAATAAAACTTTGGAGAAAATATGCATGTCTGCACTGAAACATCAACTTTAAAAATGCCTGCACCATGACACAACATTCTTATTTGAAAGTTTCAGGCTGGCAACTTTCGCATTCTACACCAGTCCCTCACTTATTCAAGGATTCATTTAGTTTACTTAGAATGTTTCCTCGTTGAATGAAAGCCCCTCAGATGACAACGGGCAAAAGCTTGAGAGTAGCTTGTCCTACTCATGACCAAGACCAAGAACGCCAACAGGAGAGGGGCTAGACTCAACTGTCTCTGATCTCCCTGCCTTGTCCAGCCTTCTCCGTCAGGGCGACTGACGCCACCATTCATTCAACTGTGCACATCAGGAGCACGCCAGTTATCTCTGGTGTGTTCTTCCTCCTGCCACACCCACCAGTCCTCCCTGGATTTTATTTCCTGAAATATTCCTCAGCATCACCACTACTGTTCTCTTTCTCTAAAACACATAGTCAAGACAAGAACTTCAAAATTCCCCAAGTATAGAAAGCACTTGATGAAAAATATTTTAAAAGCTTCCTTTCCATTTCTCAACCCCAAATCCCACAAACCAGAAGTAATCATTGCTGACCATTTCTCACATATTACTCCAGAAAACTTCAGTGTGCGTAAAACCATTTTAATGTTGGTTGGGAACTCAGCCTAAGAAAGGAAAGTATTCACATCAAAGGAAATAATATGCAATTATGAAGTAATTCTAATTTTATTTGCATTGTTAGATGAATATAGAAGACTATTGAAGCTTAGACAACTATATGGTACTGTTTAAACTCACCTTGCTTCTCTTCTCTCATTGTCTTATATCCCCAAAGGTGTCCAGAGCCTCACCTTCTTGAGAGTTTCTCGCCCCACTCATTCCTCAGCTACAACATCTTGAAAGGGCCACTTTGAAGCACATGGCAGGTCTGGTTCCCGCTATTCAAGCTAACAGCACTATAGGCTCCTCTTTCATGGTACCTGTCACCATCGTCATCAAATTAGTTGGCATGCAGTTAGTTACTTGGTTGATATCTTACTGTTCTAAGATTCCACAAATGTAGGAACCGTCTTTCTCTTGCTCACCTCCACTTCACCATTACCTAGCACAGCACTAAGGGAGTGGGAAACCTCAAAATGTAAGTGAAAGAATGAATAAATGGTCAAGATAATGGGTGACCAACAGTAAATAAATTTGAAACAGTAAACTCCAAAGTTATAATATTGTTTCTATAAAAAAGAGCAATTATAGGTTTTTTAAAAAACTGACTTACACCTTGACTTTTAAAAAGTTGTTGTTGGCAAGCTGCCTATATTTTATTTTAATCCTATCAATTCATCAGAAAACATACAACCAACACTGCTTTCTAGAGCCAATCCCAGTAAAACTCATATCTTAGTGCAGATTTATGTATCTGTATAGATGACAGAAGTGTGGATAGTGAATAAAGGCAGTTAAACATGTACGATTCAATCTCTCTAGACATAACTTAAGAAATGTGCGAACAAGAACACATATAATGATGTTCAGATATATGAATGTTGCTGCAAACCCTAAATCCACTGACCCCTTGAACAACATGGGGTTTAGGGGTACCAACTCCCTGGGTAGTTGAAAATCTACAGATGACTTTTGACTCCCCCAAAACTTAATTACTAATAGTCTGCTGTTGACCTACTAATGGCCTTACCAATAACATGGTCGATTAACAAAGAAGGAATGACCAGTGAGGCAGGAGGGAATGCAGTATGTATCATATACTATATTCTTACAATAAAGTAAGCTAGAAAAAAGAAAATATTATTAAGAAAATCCTAAGAAAGAGAAAATACATTCATAGTATTCATTTTTTAAAATCCTCATATAAGTGGAGCCATGCAGTTCAAGCCTGTGTTGTTCAAGAGTCAACTGTATCTGTACAAGCTTGTTTCATTTACCTATTGCTGCATTCCAAAAATCCACAAGTTGGTGGCTTAAAACAACAATCGCTGTAATTGCTGGAAATTTTGTGCGGTAACTAGAGCTCAGCTGGGAGTTGCTTCAGCAGGTCTTTTAGGGCTCTTTCATGCAGTTCCAGTCAAACGGTAGTGAGAGCTGGATCATACAGAATGGCTTCACTCACAAGTTTAGTGCCTTGGCTGGAATATTTTCATATGGAAACTGGAATCCAGAGCAAGGGCTCTAAAAGAATAAGCCTCAATCTAAAAGTGTTATCAAGTTTCTGCATGAATGATACTTGCTAATGTCAGATTATCTAACCTCAGACTTTATGTGGGAGAGACTATGCAAGGTCTTAGCCACCAGGAGACATGGTTCACTGGGGACCATTATATTAACAATTAACTTCTGGTCAAGATGGAGGCATAGGTAGACACACTTTGCCTCCTCATGTAACCACAGACAGAATTACAACTATATCTCAAAACAAGTAACAACCAGAACTGTCAGAAAATCAAGCTGTATGGAAATCTGATGACCAAGGATTTAAAGAAACCATATTCATCCAGATGGGTAGGAGGGGCAGAGTCACAGAGACAGGTGGAGAGACAAGGAGACATAGTATGGCATGGAGAAGCACAGCAGCAGCAGAATTGGCAGGCAAAAAGCCAAAGGAGTTCATCATCACCAAGCCATTATTACATGAAACATTAACAGGACTTATTTAAGAAAAAGAAGAAGATCAAAACTATGAACAGCAAAATGACAATAAACTCACAACTATCCACAACTGAATCTAAAAAACAAAAAACTAAGCAAACAACCAGAACAGGAATAGAATCATAGATATGAAGATCATTTGGAGGGTTATCAGCTGGGAGTGGGGAGCAGGACAATCAAGGTAAAGGTGCAGGGATTAAAAAGCATAATTGGTAGGTACAAAATAGACAGGGGGATGTTAAGAATAGTACAGTAAATGGAGATGCCAACGAACTTATATTCATGACCCATGAACATGAACTAAGTGGGTAGGAGATTGCTGGAGGGAACAGAGTACTGGGTGGAGTGGGGAAAAGGAGAAAAAAATGGGACAAGTATAATAGCATAATTAATAAAACATATTTTTAAAAAGCAAACAATTAAATCCAAGGTGATATTTACTGCAAAGGAAAGACTACATCAATGGTGCCGAAGGTCACCAAGAGACAGTAGAGAAGGTTACAGAGTTCACTTGGCTCATGGAGGATAACTCCTTTCTTGGTTTCCCTCCTACTTCACTGACCATTCCTTCTTTATCTCTTCGCTACCTCCTCTTCGTCTGCTTCACCTCCAAATGCTGGAATGCCCTGGCCCTATCATTGCCCAGCTTCTCCCCTTATCCATATTCATTCCTTAGATGATCTCATTCACTTTCATGACTTCACTTCAAAACTGAATATTTCCAAATATGTTTCTCTACCACTGACCTCTTGCCCGAACTTCAGAAGAATGTATCCAAATGCCTTTTAAAAATTCCATGTGAGGGGCTGATTTTCATCTCAAATTTAACATGTTACGAACTGGCTTTGTTTTATTCATCTCAATAAATTCATCTAGTAGTTTACACAAAACACTCTGCAGCTATCCTTGACTCCCGTCTTTCTCTAACAACCCATATCCAAAATATCAGGAGTGAGCCCTGATTGGTATGGATCACTTGGTTAGGCGTCAGTCCATAAAGCACAAGGTTGTGGGTTCAATTCCCAGTCAGGGTACATGCCTGGGTTGCAGAGTAAGTCCCCAGTTGGGCACATATGAGAGGCAACCAATCAATGTTTTCCTACCTCTCTTTCTCTCCTCCTTCCCCTTTCTCTAAAAATAAATAAATATTTAAAAAAAAAACAACAAGATATTAGCAATGCTATTGGCTTTACCTTTAAAATGCATCCCAAATATAGAACTACTTCTTTATGACCTAGCCACGCCTCCATCATCTGTCAGTTACATTACTATAATAATCTCTCAATTGGTTCAATGTTTTCATTCTTATTCTTCTGCATTCTAGTCTTTTCATAGGAGTTGGACATACTTTTAAAAGTAAATCTGATCATGTCATTGCTATCCTCAAACCTTAAAATGCCCTCTTAAGGTAGGGGGAACGAACCTCTGAAGATCTTACTTTAGCCCTCAAAGCCCAACGTGAGCTTTACCCCTGACGCATCCCTCTCCACTCCTCCTTTTGTACTTCCTGCTATAGTTCACACCAGTTTCTCTGCTTTTGCTCAAAAAGATGAAAGCACGCCCCCCTTTCCGGGCTTTTGCACTTGCAATTCCAATTGCCTGGCACCCTCTTCCTCCAGATATATGCATGACTTATTCTCTCTCCTCATCCAAGTCTCTGCTTAAATTTCACTTCATTGGAATGACCTTTTCTATCCACCTTATTAAAAAGGAAAAAAAAAAAAAACTAGTCACATTCAGCAAAATCACACAGGTACTAAAATAAGTTCAAAGCCCACCTTTATGGTAACTGTCCAGCATATCCATTATTATCCCTTTTTTCATCCTGACTTATTTTTCTTCATAAACTTTATAAATTCATGTCACTATACTACATTTTAATTTGTATGTTTATTCATTGTATCTCTCTATTGTCCCTTCCCCAGAATGTAAACCCTTTGAATATAGAATATTATTTTTGTTAACTGCTATAATGCAACCACCCAGGAGACTGCCTTTTTTGTCAAATAATTTTTAATGTAGCAACTAATAAATGAACAATTAGAATATTTCTTCATCCCCACATTGTTGGATATAAAACTTAAAAAAAGTAGACTCATCCTAACACTTAACCTAAGTTAAAACTAAGATGAGTCTATAATGTTTGGATAAATCGGACAAAACATGTTTTAATTTACTAGGAATTTAAGAAATACAAAAAGCAATATAAGGTAGAGAAAGGAAATTGGACTGAGATTTAGGAAACTTGGGCGACCATCCTGACTGGGATTCAAACATGTTTTATGACCCTGAGGTAATAAGGACAAACTCAGGAAAACCTCTTTTAACATAAAACCTTACACCCACAATACATCCAAAAAATAATATTCCTTCTTAAGAGAAACACATGGAATTAATAGATAATGACTATTGATCTTAAGCAAAGTATGCCAAGATTTTTGTGTCTCTTCCAAGAAAAAGATTACATATAATGCCTGCAAATCCCCCCATCAAACAGTGCCTCATTTCCTTAAAAATCTTACTTGGTTGCTTTAAAGTTTCTATAAAAGATTGTGGGGAAATTTTTCTATCGGTTTCCTAAATAAAGGAAGAGGAGAAAGGCAGAAGGATAAAGGGGTGGAGGAGGGTAGGAAGAAAAGGAGAGAAAGAGAAGGAGGAAGAGGAGAAGACAGTGGGAAGGAAGAAGGAAAGGAGGGGGAAGGGAAAGGGGAGGGGAAGGAAGAAGAGCACAGCTGATGACAGGTAGAAATACTCTTCTCCAAAACTACCCTAAACAGTTATTTCGTGGCCCTCCTGGGGCTAGAAGGAAAGCCATAGGTAGAATCTCTTTCTACCTGTCCTGTTGCCAAGTAAGCTCACTCTACAGCAGCTCCAGGGCTGTGAGATGGTTTGAGTAAATAATCAGAGACCTGAATTATTACATCTAATGCTGCAATGAATGGGTATTAACAAGCTCTGTATCATGGTGCCCTACAATTTATGAATCACTGCTATCAAGTAAAGCACGGTCTTGTTCAGAGAGACAGAAGACTCACAAAGTCAGTCACTATATTGGGCAAGTCCCTATACTTTATAAAACTTAGTTTTCTCATCTTTTAGAAAGGAGAACAATAGTGGGTAGCATGTTTTCTATAATCCTTTTTAGTTCTAAAATTGTTTTTTTCTAATTATTTACATTATTTCTTCTTATTGTTACTCTAGTTGTTTAACTAAAAAGATTAGTTAAGAAATTTTATTTCTTAAATTGTAATATGTAGAATGTTGCATTTAGCAAGGTTTTGATAAGTATCCTTCACACAAAGCTCTCCATGGTAAAAATGAGTTTGGGAAACGTTGGGGTAGTCACGGTTAAACATGCTCATTTCTGACAGGACCTGTCCTCCCTGCTAATAGGCTAATGTACCTATGACTGCATAAAAGAAGAACACTCCGCAGTGTACAGCACTTCCAAATTTTATCGTCAAGCAAATTTACATGGAAACTCTGTCATTCTAGTTAAAGTTGGCTGTACAACAGATGTTTGTCTCCTCTCCTTTCTGAAAGTTCACTTAAATTATTGTAAAATAATTAAGTTTAAATCTTCAGTGGTAAAGAAAATAAAAGGGCCAAGAGCTAATAAGAGTTCTCAACAAATCTGTGGGCCATAATCAAAGCAGTTGCAGGAACAGGGGAAGAGGATACAAGCTAGACAAGGTATGAAGAAAAAGTCAGCAGAGAATTCTGCCCATGAGCTGAGAGAGCCACAGAGAGACTCTGGACTCATACACATACACACCATGTTGTGGGGCAGAGATGAGTGAGCTCAGAAGGAGATGTAGAGATGAAAACAGAACACTAATTGAAAGTTTCTAAATGAAATAATCAATAGCCACATACCTCTCAGTCCCACAATACAATATAAATTGTGCTTTGTGATATTGTGATGTATAATAAGATTTTATATATATATTTGGTCTTCGTCCCTGTTTCAGATGCAAACTCCCAAAATCCTTGGAATTTCCTGATTGATTAGAAAAGCCATAAAGGTGTCTTTTGTTATTGATAATAAGTCCCTTTTCAACCACACCTAAGTTTTTGTTAATAAGGTGACTTTTGAAAAGCTCCTAGGTAACCCAAGGATGGAGGCAGGTTGCCAGGAGAACCAACCACAAAGAGTTGAAACTTTCAGTTCCCTACCAACTTCCTCTTCCACCAATCTCCAGGGAGGAGAGTCAAGGTTCAAATCAATCACCACAACAAGTGATTAAGTCAATGGTACCTAAATAAAAATCTCGGAACTGCAGGGTTTTGAGAGCTGCCAGCTGGTGAACAAGAACACACCTATATGCTGGGAGGGTGGTACACCCCAAGCTCCATGGAGACAAACAGAAGCCCCTATGCTTGGGATCCTTCCAGATCTCACCCCAGGTATCTTCTTCTAGCTGTTCATCTGTATCCCTTAATATCCCTTTTAATAACTGAATGATCTACTAAGTAAACTGTTTTCCTGAGTTTTGTGAGCTCTCTAGCAAAATAATTGAACTTGAGGAGGGGGTCATAGGAACCTCTGACTTATAACCAGTACAATTGGTGGGTTAGAAGCACAACTAACAACCTGGACTTGTGATTTTTCGTCTGAGGTAGGATAGAGAGGAGTCTTGTGGGACTAAAGGTTTAATCTGTGGGATGTGATATTACCTCCACGTAGACAATGTAAGAATTTAGTTACATTAAGGACACCCAGCTGGTGCAGCAGTAGTACTTTGTGTGGGGAAACCCTAAACATCTGGTGTCAGAAGTAAACTGGTGTCGTAGCACAGCAGCACTTTGCAAACCAGTGTGCTGCAAGAATTCTTGAAACATGCAAAGCCTATCTAGTCAGAGGCACTGACTCTTTTCCCTTAGATTGCCAAATAAAAATGACAACAGCCAACACAACAATATCTGCCCCATAAGAATGAATCAAAACTATACTTATTTTTTGTCAGATCGACAAAAAATATATTTTTGGTATGCCACAGAATTTTAGTAATTAGTTTATGTGTGCCATGAGATGAAAAAGGTTGAAATTGGTGTAGTAGAGTACTGAGAACAGAGAAGATACACAGGAGTGTTCATTTTCTAAAAAATCTAAACACATTAGAGTTGGTAGTCCAAGACTCTAAGTTCAAGTGGTAGGGGTTGTGATAACTGAGAAAATGAAGTAAGAATTCAATCGACATGCTTTTCCAGAACTTAAGAACTCAAATGTACACAACAGTGGCCAGTACAGAAAAGATATCCACCATGACATTTCCAAACATTAAGAATAAGGGGAAGAACCTTAAAGTTTCCAGAGAGAAAAGGCAACCTACAAAGGAATGAAAACCAGATTGGCATCAGACTTCTCTTCCAAAATAACATATGCTGCAGTAACTGTATAGTTTTGAGGAAAAATCATTTTAAGATTAACATCTACCACCAGCCACCTTGGCGAATGTTTCAGTTGGTTGGAGCATCATCCCATGCACCGAAACAATACTTCCCAAAAATGATATTTGGGGCACATGAGCATACCACCAATATTTTACTGCATAATAGATTCATTGTGTCAATTCAATAAATACTGAGTTCAATACCTTTTAAAATCAAGAGCCGTCAGTATTATCATACTAATATTGCTTCTAAAAGATTTAAGAAATATAGCTTCTAAATTTTTGACCTTATGCTATGCTGCCCTTCAAATAATCAAAAATGGGTGAAACTGGTAGTGGTAAGCAGGGAGCAAGCTACAGAACCACAGTGAGAAAAGATAGATGGAGATGCCTGGGAATATTGCTCTCAGGCACTGTGCAGGTGGTTCCCACGGCAGTAAAAATATCTGGGGGATGGCAACAGCATTGTCTCAAAACCTCAGGCTGTCCTTAACCACTGAACATTACTCAGGGAAGTGGTTTGAAGAGTTAAAACAACACTCTCCCTCTCATCTTCAAAACAACAGGTGTGGTCCTGGCACTATTTTCTGGCTGATGAACATCAAGACAACAAGGCAAAGATCTATTGTGTTCTCTGTTGTTTTCTGCTCAGTCTAGTTATCACCTTTTTCTCTTCACATACAAAGCTTTAAGTTACCCAGGTGAATAAGGAGTTCATAGCCAAGTTAGTACAGTAACTAAAAAACAAAAAATGGGAAGGCTGTGTCAAATAGGTATTTCGAAAAGCTTTCTGGTCTACAAGTCTATAGAAGAATAAAAAGGGAAAGTATGTTTCTTAATTGTGTGGTAGTGGAAAAGGACTTACTTAAAATTTCTATTAGGCAGCAGAGAAGTAAAACAAACCTGAGCATTGAAAAATTTTAGGAGTACAGGTAAAGTCAGATCTCTGACCATTTAAAATTTCTTAAAATAGATTTTTCATCCCTAGCTGGTTTATAAGCAACGTACCAAGCTTACCTTCAATAATAAAATGCAACCCCCTTGGAGATATTCAAAGGCCCAGGAATCAGAGCCTATTCCTGTGCTCAGGGCAGGCATCAGTAATTGATCATCACTTCACGCTGAGTCCAGTGGAGCCTCCCAAACCTCTCAACACAGAGTTTCTGGCAGTCCCACTCCAAATAAGACACATGATACAATACATTTTGCAAGTCTGGCTACAATGTTGCCACTTATCCAATATTTCAATATAAATTGGACAAAGGCTTTAAAACCTGAGCATTGGTCACGTGAATCAAACACTCCAGTTTTCCCTTTGCCTCCTTTTACCAGGACACCCTTTCTGATGCCCAACAGGTACCCTCGACTCTGAGCATCTACAGAACTGTTTACTTCTCTCCCTCTCCAGAGTGGTGCCTACTCATCTTGCTTCTTCTTGCAAAGAACTCACTTCTCTCAAGTTTAATAGATTTTAACTATTTAATCTGTGTAGCTTCTAATATTTTCCTTTGGGTCTGCAGATAATACAGCCCAGTCCTCATGTTTCTATAGCTGAGATCATCTAGTCAGTTTCAGGACATGGATAATTCATTTTCCTTTGAAAGTGCTTAAATAAGTTTTCTTTAGAAAATTCTATATGTTTGATTTGGGTACCTAGAATCTATGATGCCATGTGAGCATATGCCTCCAACAGTCTGTTTGTCCCAAAGCCTCACAGCAGTGAATTACATTGCACTTTCAATACCACCAGAAGAAGGCTCTTCACAAAATTGTAAGAAATTCAGCTTCAGCTGGGTTCTGAACAAAGTAGGAATCTAATCTCCTAAGGAGCTTTCTTCCATTAACCAAGAGCATGGACATAACTCTGAGAGCAACAAATACTTACTGTGCTACCAGGTGAATCATGAGGTAGGAACTCCCAGTGTGGGACAGCCCAGGGAACTGGCTCCTGAAGCCATATAATAAGTTGCAGATAATAACCTATTGTGGTATCCATGCATGCTTTGGAAAGATTTCAGATATCAGGAAACACAATTTATACTCCAGCAATCATTAGTGTAGGAAGAATGTTAAAGACCTTTTAATACAACCCCACCCCACACCTCCTTTTGATATTTGGGAAAGTTGGGCTCTAGAAATATTAATTAACTTGCTTGAAGTTACACAGAGAAGGAAGCTCTAGTTTCCTGGTTCTTAGGCTAGCCATTTCTACACTAGCTACCAATCTACCAGTTCTTAGTTAGGAATAGTTCATACTCACTCTGTTCAAGAAGTATTCTTTTTGTTTAAATATATACATGCATATGCATTATGTTTAATTACAGTAATATGTTATTGGAGAATCCATATGTGATTTAGAAGAAAAAATAAGTTACTTATGAATAAAAATACATAATATTTTTTTTAGAGTTTAATGATAATTTAGAGATCAAAAAATAAAGCAGAGCCTTGGCTGGCTGGCTCATTTGGTTGGAGTATCACCCTATACACCAAAAGGTTGAAGATTTGATCCTCAGTCCCCAGTCAGGGCATATACCTAGGATGATGGTTGGTTCAATTCCCCTGTTTGGGGAACACGGAAGAGGCAACTGATAGATGTTTTTCTCTCACAGTGATGTTTCTCTGTCTCTCTCTCTCCTTTCTTCTCCCTCTAAAATCAATGAACATACCCTCAGGTGAGGATTAGAAATAGATAGATAGATAGATAGATAGATAGATAGATAGATAGATAGGTGATAGATAGATAGATAGACAGATAGATATGTGATAGATAGATAGGTGATAGATAGATAGATAGATAGATAGATAGATAGATAGATAGATAGATAAAATGTAAAGCAGAAAAGTATTGAAATCATGAATGACGTAGACTGGCAAGCCAGTGAAGACATCCTGCCTCCTTTCCAGCATCCATCTACATGGTTGCAAAACACTAATTTCTAAGAAGTTTCACAAATAGTTCTCAAAGGAAGAATTAGTGCTAAATATATTTCTCCTTTGGTACTTCAAAACATACTCTCCGACCTTTGTAACCCTGTGTGGATGTGCCTGTACTTCTCCTCACTATCTGCTTTTCTCATTCTCTACCTCAGCTGCCTTTGAGATATGAACAATTTGTCCTATGTTGTTTCATTTTGAAAATATAAATTCATTATCATAATTTTTGTAACAATAATAGACATCTAATCTCTGCTTGGAGACTCGGAAAGTTGAAAGAGCATCACTCCCAAAATTTTTATTAAAAAAAAATCTAAGGAGAGCAAACTTATGACTTTTCTTAAATCAATCAGTATACTTTTGTCAACTAAATGGCCCAGAACTTAGAGAGAAAGAGGCACTTTCTCTCTACAGGGAGAGATGAGTATGAGCAGTAAGCTACCTGGTTCAAATGCCAGTAAGAATTTAATCTAACTTGATTAGATTAAACCAGAAGTCAAATGCCAGTGAGAAGGGTTTGTCTAGAGAGACAGGCAAATTTCTGGAGGCCAATGTACTTTGGTTAGAGGGTGAAGACTTAAATGGCAACAAATATAAAGGACTTTTGCTCCCCCCTACCGTGACAAACTTCACCGGACACTCACAGAAATGATCGGGAGAATCCTGAAAAATCTCTCTTCTGTTGTGAATTTGGAATAGGAGAACAGCAGTTACTACAGAAGGAGCAAGACATTTGCCCAGGCCCTTCTCTCCCTTTTTACCTACAGAAAAATAAAAGCAGACTTCACTCTTTGGGGAAAGGGGTAAGAAACATCATCTCAGTTAGCACATTACTAAAATCCCCTTGCAGCTGAGAGAAGGTAACAGGAAATGAACCTGACCCTGAAGGAGTAGCAGCAGTATACCCAAAGTTCAGAACATTGCTAGAGAAGGACAGGATCCCTGATGAGGCCACATCCCCAAGACTCAGGGACACAGTGACTGCCTAAGACTGAGACTTAAATAAAATAGTGGAGAATACCCACCTCCACTCCCAGTCCCCACACTCAGGCTAATAATTAACAAGCACTGAGTCACAAGTAACATGCCAAAAAAAAGATCTAAGGCATAACACAAAGGAAAGATTTAACGCTGAGGATAGAGCAATCACTGAAAAAACAAAGAAAACAACAACAAAACAACCTCCTAGCCTGAAAGTAGAAAACACCCCTAGAGGGATTTAAAGCACATACACTCTGGGTAATCACAGCAACACTAAGTCTCAAACCCAGCCCAACCCTGAACTAGATTAATAAATCCTAGTACTAAGGGCTTGGCTGAAAGAAATTATGCCCATTGTCAATGATAAAGTTTACCTCAATCTCTAACAACCTACACAAAATATTCAGCTTTCAGAGACAGAGAAAGTCATATAAAGAGACATGAAAAAACACGCTCCCAGAAGACAAAGTGATCATCACAACCAGAGTCAGATATGACAAAGATGTTAAGTGTCTAACATAAAATTTAAAATAACTGTGATTAGTGTGTTAAAGGGTCTAATGGAGCAGCTGAATGACACCTAAGAATCAGATGGATAATATTAACACAGAGATAGAAACTGTAAGAAAGAGTCAAATAGAAATGCTGAAAATTAAAAGCATTCTAACAAAGAAAAAGAATGCCTTTAATGGGCTTATAAGTGAGCCAGGACAGGCAGATAAAGAATCAGTGAACTAGAAAATAGATTTTTAAAATTATCTAAACTGAAATGTAAGGACACACACACAAAAAAGCAAAAAACACAGAACATTCAAGAGCTGTTGGGCAGTATCAAAGAGTATAACTTATATGTAACTGGGACCCCAGAGAAGAGAGACAGGACAGGAGAAATATTTGAAAAATAATGACCAAGAATTTTTTAAGATTAATGATAGACACCAAACCACAGATCCAAAAACCACAGGGTAAAAAATAGATGCACGTGGGCAAATCATATTTAAATCACTAACCACTAGACACAAGTAGAAGGTCGTAAAGACAACAGAAAAATGGTACATAACATGCAAAGGAAGACATAGAAACAATGGACATCCTTCAGAAACTTTATAAGCTAGAAGGTAATGAGGTAGTACCTTTAAAATACTGAAAAATGAAATTTTTCATCATGAATTCAATCTCCAGCAAAAATAACTTTCAAAAATGAAGGAGAAATAAAAATTTTCAAAGGTGTACACAAACTGTAGAAGTTTATTATCAGTCAATCCTCTCTGCAAGAAATACCAGGAGGGACATCAGCAAGATGGCCAAGCAAGGTGTCCCTCTCTCTTATTCTACTGAACGACAATTTGACATCCATCCTCTAAGAGAGGTGTCATTTGTGGGAGTGTTGATAAGACATTGTGAAGCCTCATTACAGTTCAAGACTGTGGAGAGCTTTTCGAGAAGGCAGGCCATTTGTTGACCGCGGTCCCAGCTAAAGACCCAGAAAAATCTCTGTAACCCTGAGGATTAAGCTGCAGTCCCATTTGTCATGATCCTGTCAAGCACAATACACAAAGAGGCCCACAGGAAGTTACATCCACCCAGGCATTGGATAATAGGCTCATAGGACATGGTCCTAGCTGTGGACCCAGAAGTGGCCTGTGAACTGGTTCTAGTCCCTCTTGGCTTTGGCCCAGGAGCCCCTGGAAGAAAGCCCACCAAAGATGGCCAGTCCATATGGATTCTGAAAGGGCCCTGTAATCAGACTCCAGCCTGTCTCTGCTATAGACCATGAGCAGTCCTGCTGACACAGGGACCTGACAGGAAAGAGTCCCATCCACATCCCTGGCAATCCTGAAAGAGCCCCATACATGCTTCCAGTTCTCTCTCAGACACGGTCTGCCAACAAGCCTGAGGGTCAAGGAAATGAGTGGGAAACAATCCTGGGAATCTGCAATCTTAAGAGATTCATTAAGGACCCAATACTAGGCTCCAGGAACCTCCCAGCCACAGTCCACAAGCAAACCTAGTTGGCACAGGGACCCACTGTGAAACACTTCTATCTATGCCCCCTGGTTATCCTATAGGGCCCTATACCACTTACTTAGTTGCAGCCCCTCTCAATAACAGTCCATAAGCAGTCCTGTTGCTGAAAGGACCCAGTAAGACACTCTTATAACAATACCTCAGGAAATCCAGAGAGGGACCTATATTCAGCTCCAGCCCCTCCAGCTATGGTCAGGGAAAAATCAAGCTCACCCAGAAACCTTGTGGGAAGACATGTCCATCCATGGCTCTACAGTTAAGTCTAAAGACCTCAACCTTGGCGGTGGAACCAGAAACAAAGCTGGGTCTGTCTGGGTTCCAGTCCCTTTCAACCATGCTAAATGACCAGTCCTGCCTACCTAGGTATCCACCCATTGACCAGGGACCTGACAGGACCCACATCTGTCCATAAATGTGGTTAGCAGGCCACTAACTCAGGACCCAACTGTGGACCCTGAAGCAGGCCCTTGTTATAGCACCACTCAACTAAACAAGGTAAAGAAGTTGGTCCAATCCACCCCAGGAACAGTCAGAATCTATACTTGCCTAAGCCCCTGTTTACAAGCCCACCAACTATGGACCCCACTGGAAATCTAGCGACAGCCAACTGCAAACTCTCAGGCCAGGTAGGACCAGATATCAGGACCTTAGCCAGGAGTGAGTAATGCATACTAAAATTTATCTCTAGTAAGAATGGTCAATGGACTTAGGGGGAAATTTTGATGAGCAGCAAGACTGCATGGTCATAAAGTGCCTCCTCACAGATCGCTTATTAATTGCAAATGAAAAATACTGTAGTGAAATTCGGTAACCCTTGGTGGGTAATTAAAATTAACATGAGGATATCGAGTGTTTACACATGTAATATCCTGAAAAGGAAACAATGGCACTTATATAGTATATATGCCAGGAGTACAGAGTCAATCTAACCCTGAGGATGCATCAGACAAACCCATGAAAAGAAATTTTCTATTCAAAAGTAGGGGGTGCTGGGAGCTGTGTTATACAAAATGTCAATGTCTAGAAAGACAAATAAGGCTAAGACAATGTTCCAGATTAAAGGAAACTTAAAAAAAAACACACAATTAAATGTAGTGTTTGATCCCATACTGAAGGAAAACAAACGCTTAAAGAAGACATTATTGGGTCAATTGATAAAATTAAAATATAGATGTGAGATAAAAGTCTTGTATCAATGTTAAATCCACTGAAATTGATAATGATGTGATTATGTAAAAGAATTGCCTGTTCCTAAGAAATATACACTGATAGATTTAGGAATAAAGAGTAATGATGTAGGCAACTTGCTTTCAAATGGTTCAGATTAAAAATATATACACTCATATATACATGTGTGTATATATGTATATACATTATATACATATATTAGATAGATATATAGAGAAGGAAGAGAGGTGGAGGAAGAGAGAGGAGAAAATAAATAAATAACCAACCTCTGGAAGAACACTGAAAAACAAACTGTTAACCATAATTATTTTTCCAGCACTGGGAAAGGAGCCTAAAGAGGTAGGGAGAAAAGTTTTGGTTTTGGTTTTCATTTTATACTTCTATAGTTTGAGTTTTTGACCTTGCCAATTTATGTTTTTTTAATAAAGAATAGAAAAGCACCTGATGATAATATATTCCCTGTTGTCATACAAGACAAATGTCAAAGTTAATATAAATAATAATATTTTATAACTTGGATTGAACATTAAATTTCATAACCATGCAGAATGTGCGTGTTTTTTATATGCTACAAACCAAAGTATTTTTAAGGTATTAAAGGCCTAGCCTCAAGAAGAAGTTCCTGACCTATCTATTTACTTCAGAGGAAAAACTTGAAATTGTGAGCATCCTTTTTGTGCAGAATATTTGAATTTTCAAATTCAGAGTTGAACAGCAGAGTTCAACTTTAAAATTACTTAAAACTGAGATAAGAATGCCCCCAGCCTACCTCCTTTCTCACTGTATTCAGCCTCAGGCTTTTACAGAGGGATGAATAAGGGGCTCTTCTTATTCATGTTTGGTATCTGACACCATCCTATACTCCTTAGTTACTACACACACACACCTACACCTACAGGGTGGGGCAAAAGTAGGTTTAGAGTTGTGGAAACTAATATAATAGTCAATAAATAGTAATGCATGGATAACCTCTGTGTTTTGTAGACTCACAACTGCAAACCTACTTTTGTCCCACCCCGTATATATCTGATACTAATTCATCAGTTCTGATGTTTCAGGGTTACCTCCAGCAAAGGAAGATTTCCTTTGAGGTACTTTTCAAAGGATTAGTTCAACTAGTTAAGGCCTCCTGTAGCCATGCCCAAAATCCCTCTACAGTATTGCTTTGAAAAGTGCCTGTGACTCACCTAGGGCTCTTATTAAAATGCATGTCCTGATTTAGTAGGTCTGGGGAGGGGCCCTTGAGTTATTTTTGACAAATCATCGTGTTACTGATGCTATGGTCTATGGACCATCACGTTGAGTAGGGACTCTGTAAAGAATTGAACATAGACAGGCATGGGACATAGGCCTGAGTCCTTCTTGGCTTACTTTTTATTTAAAAAACAAACAAACAAACAAAAACTAGTTATGTTATCCTTGCTTTTATCAACCTAGCAGTCCTCAGGGTTACTTGAGGGTGGATGCAGTATCATTTTCAACTATTCCAGTCTGGACTGAGACGATCATCTCAGAAATTTTCGTCATTTGGTATTTTTAGTTAACGGGCATAATATCTAAAAAAATGAAGTAGTGCAGGCTTTACTAGCTGTCCATCTGGTAGGGGAAAAGAAAAAACAATTTGTAGTCACATGGAAATAATATTCTAGTGAAAAGAACATGTCTTGGACCTATGGGAGAGCTCCAGTCTGAGCCATGTCCCAAACTGCTTTACAAAGAGTTGCTTAGGAGACACGTGCAGTCTCTGCGTGAAGCAAGTACCACACGTATGACTTATGACAGCAACTGTTGTCTTCTTTTCTGTCTCCAAGCCCCTCAGGGGGAGAAAAGCACTGTCTGCCTCAGAATCTACTTCCATACCCCCATTATACCTATGAGAGACTAGCATTTTAGGACTTATGGTTAATTGTGCCTTTCAAAAAGAATATGTACAAAAGAGGTATAGGGAAACTCATGGAATCCATGGAATATCCACCATAATGTAAAAATAATTAATCCCTCAAGATAAGTGACTTTGCAGGAAATAGCCCGGATTTTATTAAAGACTAAAGACCTGGTTGCATTCTCCGACCGGTTTAAAAAGAAAAGTCTGTTGACATCAAACATGTAGCCCACATGGATTAAATTAGGCCACTCTTCGTGTTACAGTTTAAGATTTCATAAAGTACAGCTTGTGGTTAAATCATGTGTTTCAGTTCTGAAGGGCCAGTTGATGACTTCCCAATCTTTTCAATATTGTACCACTAGCAATATTTACCCCGGCACCACCACAGCCCTTTTCAATCTGGTCTTAATAATGCAGCCCCCAGATTTGTAGCCCACTCCACATTTTGATTCCCAATAAACAAATATTTGTGGTGTGTTCATGGGCTGTTTAACTGCTAGCACATTTGGTTTAGGACAGCATTCCATGAAGAAAGGGGACACATCTGTGAACCCTGGGTTAAACGCTGTTGGGAATGAAGTTTCATTGAAAGCACCAGGTCTTTTTTTTTTTTAAAGGTTCAGTGACAGCCAATGGAGACTAAACTGGGACAGCTGTTCAAGGAGGGCAATTCTTCAAAAGTGTCTAATGAGGAATTTGTCTTCTCCACCTCAGCGCTCCCCCCCCCCCCCCCCCGCACTAACCCGCCCTCACTGTGAGGGCACAAACGCTAGAGCATTAGCGGGGTTTTGGATAAGCAGGAAACAGAGAAGACAATGGCAGGGAGAGATTTCCTTTATACATATGCAAGGTCTCCAGATGCTTGGTTTGTGAACTTCTTAGCACGAATCTGGGCATAGACTTAACCACTTGGGAGCTCACATAGGCAAGGAATGTTTATTCATCTCAATATCTTCCTGTTTCTAGGATTAGGGGCTGTCAAAAACAAAGACATCAGCAAGTCCATGCTGTCTGTCTTGTTTCACTTAATTCGTTTTGTTTGCAGTCACAACAAGCATGTTATTTATTTAGTTGTAAGTACATACCAAAGTAAGGATGCATTCACTTTAATCCTTTAATTTAACAAGATCACATACTTTAGGAAGCCAAAGGCTTTACAGAAAGATTAGAATAAAGAGTTCTGTTTCCTCTTAGATTAAAATAGATATCCTGAATATTTGATTTGTGGTATATCATTATGTTTGATATTTAGGTGCTCTCTTGCTGAGGTCTAAATTAGTATGTTTATTAAATTCCCTCTAAGTGGCATTTTACCCACTGTGTTTACGTTTAGAATCATCTTTCACGACAAAGACTGTCATGAAATGAGAAAACTGATTTACTGCCTACATTTCTTCCAAGTTTGGTAGCTAAGACCCATCTGTCAGCAGAAATAAAACACATGCATGCACATGCACCTGCATGCTTGTTTCCTCAAAAGACCTGTGGCCCTTTGGCCCACTCCCCTTCTTGGTCCAGTTTTTAGCAGCAGGTGCCAGGTCAGTGTGTTTCTTTCCTGATTTCTGCCAATGTTTTCTGTCCAGTAAAGTCTATTTGTACCATTGGGAGGTGAGGATGGGTTTTCATTCAAAACCTTCTCTAGCCTGGTAAGGATTAAGCAGGAATAACCTTTTTAAACAAGGAATTGTTTACTTGGTGAACCACAATTCAAGCATCTACTCCTGAGAAATAGGTTGAGATAAGTAAATTTTTAAATAAATAATCAGTTTGGCTTGAGAAAACCATCCCCCAAATAGGTAAATCTATGAATGGAAATCTTTAATGGTTAAAGTAACAAAAGACTGTGGAAATAGCAAATCAATTTCTACAAAGGTTCATAAAGTGACTAGCTTTTATTCAAATGACACTCCCACCCCATCACCTCCAACCCTTCCACCCAATCTGCCTGGCCTGTGTGCAAGCGAAGGTCTTTAACAAATGGCAAGATCTGCAAGCAAAAGACTGACAGCACACAGATCTGTCTTCCAGAGCGATGGCTACACTTCCTACATCAGTCTTCCTTTGTATAGAAGTAGACCCAACCTTTCTCCAACTGGTGTATCCTCTGACCCCGCCCTTCCACAGGGACTGTCCAACCCCTGCTTTGTAAGACAACATACTCCAAGTCTGCACAACTCAAATGCCACAATACAAAAAGCACACCATCAAGACAGACGCACTCATTAGCATCTCAGTCTGCAGAAATTTACCAGGCTAACTAATCCAAATGCCTGATAGTTCCTGAGGAATTGAAGTTCATAGGAGGTAAATTGTGGTGAGAAAGAAAGGAGAAAAAGTTCTGAAGAATGGTCAAGTGTTGTGAGAGCAGCTGGACACTGAGAGGGGTAGCTTGTGCACAGTGGAAAGATCACCGTTTTGTAGTGAAACATGCTCCTCCTACATAATCTGCATATATTGTGTGAAGTTGCAAATACTATATATAGTGATCCATTTAATTCCCTCAACAGCTCTAGGAGATATGAGCTATTAGTATTATTACTTCCATTTTACAAATGAGAAAACTGAGGTACAGAAAATTTAAGTATTTGCCCAAGGTCCCAGAGCTTCGTAAGGGATGTAGCTGGAATCTGAATCCAGACAGCCTTGCTCAAAGAGTCCACATCCTCAACGAACTTGATGCTAATTGTATCATGTCCCATAAATTAAGTGACTTAACCTCTGAGCTCCAAGGGCCTATTTAGGAAACTAGAGGTTAAAATACTTATGTCAAGTTGTATTGTGAGAATTCAATGTGAATATGCATGGCAATCATTAAAAAACAATTTTTTTAAGGGATGAGGTACCTGCAGAAAAGGGAACTTCACCTGCCTCACATTTTTGTTGCCATGTTCCTAGGCGTCCCACAAATGTCCCATGTCTCCCCAGCCTGCTGTCTATACACCACATGGTCACTCCTCCAGCCTGTCTAAAGATCAATAAACAGCTGGCTGAGTAGGACCACAGGGCACTTTCATCTCCAGCACAACAGAAAAGAGCAATTAAGCAGAGAATATTAACAACAAGCCAAATCTTCCTCTTCTAGAACTGCAATGGAAAACTTGGGTTATTTGCTTCAATGTTTTCATTCTCACTACATGAGCAAAATTCCTTAGTGCTAACAGGGTAAAAACTCAGCCTGCTGAGAATTACATCCATTTACCAGAAACTACCTTTTTCCCTTCACTTTACATTTTCCAAAGCAAGACACTGTTTTGATGTTGTCACATCAACAAATAGGCACTCACTGCCTAAAAGGTCAGGGAGGAGGCTGCAGATGGCCTAGCAGGAACTGTATACAATTGGGGGTTAGAAGCAGGTTCCACTCTTAGTTCTCCTGCTCTATGGGTGGCACTCAACTTAACTCTTCAGTGTTTCTTGACCTTCCTCTCTAAATTGTGATACTCTCCCGTGCGCCCCTCCCAGCTCTAACACACAAGTCATTCTAGGGCTGCTCTACAAACCCTCACCAAGTGGGTGGTTTAAACAACGAACATTTATTGTTTCATAGTTTTGGAGGCCAGAAGTCTGAGATCAAGGTGTCATCAAAGTTGGTTCCTCCTCGAGGCTGTAACAAAAAAATCTGTCCCAGGCCCTTTCCCTAGTTTCTGAAATCTTGTTGGCAATCTTTGGCATCCCTTGCCTTGTAGAAGCATCACAGCAATCTCTGCCTTCATCTTCACATGATGTACTCCTTTGTACATGTCTTTGTCCAAATCTCCCCCTTTTTATACAGACACCAGTTATATTGGATTAGAGGCCCACCCTCTTCCAGTCTACTCCAGTATAAGCTCATTTTTTTAGGATGCTAATTGTAACTTTAATTTTTGATGTCCTTTACCTTGTTAAGAAAATTCCTTTCTATTCCTAGTTTTTTCGTTCCTTTTTTATTGTTGATACTATTGCAAGTGTTTCCATTCCACCCCCTCTTTGCCTTCCTCCTCCAAGCCCAAGCTACCCCTTCCCTCTGATCGTCACCACACTGATGTCTGTGTCCATGGTGAATTCCTTCACCTTCTTTCATCCAGCCCACCCCCACCCGTCTAACAGCTATCAGTCTGTTCCATGTATCCTTGCCTCTTTTTCTATTTTGTTCATCAGTTTATTTTGTTCATTAGATTCCACATATAAGTGTGATCATATGGTATTTGTCTTTCTCTGACTGGCTTATTTCACTTAGCATAATAATCTCCAGGTCCATTCATGCTGATGCAAAAGGTAAGACTTTTCATCTTTTTTACTGCTGTGTAATATTCCATTGTGTACATGTACCAGAGTTTTTTATCCACTGATCTACTGATAGGCACTTTGGCCACTTCCCAATATTGGCTATTGTAAACAATGCTACAATGAACATAGGAGTGCATATGTTCTTTCAAATTAGTGTTTCACGTTTCTTCAGATATATTCCCAGAAATGGCATTATTGGGTCAAAAGGCAATTCCATTTTTAATTTTTTAAGAAAACTCCATACTGTTCTCCACAGTGGCTGCACCAGTCTGCATTCCCACCAATACTGCACTAGAATTACCTTTTCTCCACATTCTCCCTAGAACTTTTTTTAAATTGATTTATTGATGATAACCATTCTGGCAGGTGTGAAGTGATATCTCATTGTGGTTTTAATTGCATTTCTCTGATGATTAGAAACATTGAGGATTTTTTCATATGTCTATTGGCCATCTGTATGTCCTCTTTGGATAACTATCTATTCCAGTCCTTTGCTCATATTTTAATTAGATTGTCTTCCTGATGTTGAGCTGTATAAGTTCCTTATATATTTTGGATATTAATTCCTTATCAGATGCATCAATGGCAAATATGTTCTCCCATATAGTGGGTTGTCTTTTCATTTTGTTAATGGTTCCTTTTGCTGTGCAGACGTAAGCTTTTTAGTTTGATATAGTTCTGTTCATTTTGTTTTCCTTCATTTCCATTGACCTAGGAGACATATTGGCAAAAATATTTCTCCAAGATATGTCTGAGATTTTACAGTCTATGTTTTCTTTTATAGTTTTGCAATGTATGTTTAAGCCTTTTATCCATTTTGGGTTTTTTCTTGTGCATGGTGTAAGTTGGTGATCTAGTTTCATTTTTTGCATGTATTTGTCCAATTTTCTGACTACCATTTATTGAAGAAACTGTCTTTACCCCATTGTATTTCCTTACATCCTTTGTCAAATATTAATTCACCATAGAGGTGTGGGTTAATTTCTAGGCTCTCTCTTCTGTTTCAAATATCTGTATGCCTGTTCTTATGCCAGTACCAGGCTGCTTTGTTTACAATGGGCTTGTAGTGTAGTTTGATATCAAGTAGTGTGATACTTCCAATTTTGCTCTTTCCCAAGATTGCTGAGGCTATTTCGTGTCTTTTGGGCTCTATATAAATTTTTGGAATATTTGTTCTAGATTTGTGAAATATGTCATTGGTATCTTGACAGGAATTGTGTTAAATTTATCATTGATTTGGGTTGTATGAACATTTTAGTGATGTTAATTCTTTCTGTCCATGAACAATATATATGCTTGCATTCAATTTCTTCCTTCAATGTCCTATAGTTTTCCCTGTATAGGTTTTTTACCCACTTGGTTAAATTTATTCCTAGGTACCTTATTTTTTGTTATTGTCATTGCAGTAGTCATTGGGATTGTCTTCTTGGTTTTTCTTTCTGATAGCTCATCATATTGCATTAGGGGCCCACCCTATTCCAGTGTGAGCTAATCTTAGCCTACTAATTACATCTGCAATGACCCTATTTCCAAATAAGGTTGCATCCTGAGGTAGTAGAAATAAAGACTTCGACATATGAATTGGGAGAAGGGGGCAATAATTTAATCCAATACAATTACCCTTTTATATTTTCTTCATAGAAGATATCCTGATCTGATTTAATTTTTTTCTTGTCTGTGTAATAAGATTCTAAATTATAAATTTCCATTGAGGCACCAAAATATGATATAAAATGCAACATGAAGTATGATGAAATTATCAGCAGAAATTTTAAAATAAGAAGCTAAAATACTTAAATTAGATCAGCACTCCTCAAACTTGAAGGTGCACATAAATCACTTGGGAATCTTGTTAAAATGCAAATCCTGATTCAGCAGGTCTGGAATGAGCACAAGATCTACATGTTTATAATTCCCCATGTTATAGTGATACTGCTGGCCCATAGACCACATTTGGAGTACCAAGAGATTAGATGATAAATTTATAACAACCGTATAAAAGAGATGAAAGAAGGGAGAAAGAAGGTTCTGTGAGGAGGATTACTTTGTTGAGAGGTAAGTTGTCATTACAACTTCTCCTGGGCCCCCATGCAGAAGACATATGTGTATGGAGGAATCCCGCCTCCTGGATCCCAAGCCTAGGACACAAGACTCCAGCTGGACTTGTTGGGGTTTGCTATGTGACCCTCAGGTTTTGCGTGGAGAGTCGACTGTCTGATTCTTATATGAGAAACCTAATAGGTTAGAGACTGGGCTGCTGTCCTCTCTGATGGCAGAAACAAAGGACAGGTGACCATGTTAAGATCAGCCCAAATTCCCAGAGTTTGTCAGCAAAAAGGACGTGTGAGAAATGGGCCACAGGCAAAAAATGAAGCTGTCTCACAACTTCACTCACAACGAATGAAAGAGAAGATCAATATCAAAAAGAGAGGAAGCCAACCACACTCTCAGACTGTAGGCTTTCAACTATGGAAGGGAGGAAGATGTGAGCCGAATTAAGATCCCAATGACTAGAACCGTTTATTACCTGAGAGTGACAACAAAAGTCACAGGGCTGCCAGAATGTTCATTCAGAAGAGAGGGGAAGGACAACTTCTACTAAGCAGATTTAAAGAGACTGAAGGAGACAAAAATAAGGATTATTTTAGGAATATACTCTATGCCCTACACATTCACTGTGCTGGCAAAAATATCTCTCCTTGGCAGAAGGTAAGCCCAGAGAGAACAGAATCCTTGACTACCTAACTCACTGCTGTTTCCCCAGCTGCCGTGTTTGCATGTGCAGGTTATACACTACACAGTGGCACCACATCCGAGAGGGTGGGAAACAATTTGTAGACATCATTGATTTGCAGATTTACTACCAAACTTATCCAACAAAAGCAGTATAACACCTTTTCTAAATAAAATTAGGATATTATGACTATTTTCCAATAGACAGAAATAAAAATATCTTGAGGAAGCTAATCATCACAAAACACCTTCTGGGCTAATGATGGTCCTGATAGCCAGGGCCTCGACATTTCCCTGGTGTATAGTGAACATTCAATAAATGTTTTTCAATGAATAAATTGAGATCTTCTATTAATACTTCTAGTAATCTATACTGAAATGCTGACAAATATGTTAAAGGAAAGTCCCAGGATGATTACATGAGAGAATTTGCAAAATGGCTAGTTGTAGAATTAACATGCAGAAATCAGTAGTCTACATTTACAGAACCACATTAAAATATAATAGAAAAAAGCCTATTTACAATATCAAAAAATAAAATACCTAAGGATAAACATAACAAAATATGCCAATGTATTTGAAAAAAACTTTACAATGCCACTACAACTTGAACAAGTGGAGAAAAGAAGACATGTCAAACAGTAGGTTTTATTGTTGAGCACATCTGAGAGCCTGGGGAACCCATAATTAGGAGGAGGTAAGAGTGCTTAAAATCTTGTTAATTGGTGGCTGCTAAAAGAATAAGTGAGGGAGAGTTCCAGCTAAGACAGAGGCATAGGTAGAAATGCTTTGCTTCCTCGCATGACCAAAAGGATAACAACCAATTTAGAAACAATAAACAACCAGAAATGCCAGAATAGCAATCTTCATGGAACTCTGACAACCAAGGAGTTAAAGAAACATTCATTCAGACTGGTAGGAGGGCGGAGACAGGGAGATGGGTAGCCGGGTGGTGGAGAGGACCTGTAGCAAGGCAGCAGACTGCACTGGTGAGGAGGGACTGGCTCACTAGGAAACTAAAGACACAAAACCTCTAGCTATAAATACTGTGGGTTACAAAGATGGGAGAAACTCTGAGTCTCACACGAGAGTTTGTTAGAAAGCGGGGCCAGAGCAGAATGAGCAAGTGGCATTGTTCACTTTCTGACCCCTCCCCTACAGACAGTGCCACAACACAGCAATATGGGTTGCCCCATTCTGGCAATACCTAAGGCCCCACCCCCCTAACAACTTACCAGGTGCACCAAGACAAAGAAATATGGCCCAAATGAAAGAAAAGCAAAAAAACTCCAGAGAAAGAGCTAAGCGACAAGGAGACAGACAACCTATCTGATGCAGAATTCAAAACACTGGTAATGAGGATGCTCAGAATTGAATGAGCTTGGACACAAAATGAAGGAAGAAATGAAGGCTACACAAAGTGAAATAAAGCAAAATATACAAGGAACCAACAGTGAAGGGAAGGAAACCAGGGTCCAAATCAACAATTTGGAACAAAAGGAAGAAATAAACATCTAACCGGAACAGATTGAAGAAACAAGAATTCCGGAAAAAAAAAAAAAATGAGGAGAGGCTTTGGAACCCTTGGGACAACTTTAAGTGCTCCAACATCTGAATCATAGGGGTGCCAGAAGGAGAAGAAAAAGAGCAAGAAATTGAAAACTTATTGAACAAATAATGAAGGAAAACTTCCTCAATCTGGCTAAGGAAATAGACTTCCAGGAAATCGAGGAAGCTCAGAGAGTCCCAAAGAAATTGGACCCAAGAAGGAACACATCAAGACACATCATAAATAAGTTACTCAAGATTAAAGATAAGAAGAGAATATTCAAAGCAGCAAAAGAAAAGGAGACAGTTACCTACAAAAGAGTTCCCATAAAACTGTCAGCTGATTTCTCAAAAGAAACCTTATAGACAAGAAAGGTCTGAAAAGAACTATTCCAAGTCATGAAAGGCAAGAACCTACATTCAAGATTACTCTATCCAGCAAAGCTATCATTTAGAATGGAAGGGCAGATAAAGTGCTTCCCAGATAAGGTCAAGTTAAAGGAGTTCATCATCACCAAGCCCTTATTATATGAAATGTTAAAGGGACTTATCTAAGAAATAGAAGATCAAAAATTATGAACAATAAAATGACAGCGAACTTATATCTATCAACAACTGAACCTAAAAATCAAAGACTAAGCAAACAACTAGAACAGGAAGAGAATCACAGAAGTGGAGATCACATGGAGGGTTATTAATGGGGAGGAGAAGGGGGATGGGGGAGAAGGTACAGGGAATAAGAAGCATAATTGGTAGGCATAAAATAGGGGAAGGTTAAGAATAGTCTAGGAAATAGAGAAGCCAAAGAACTTCTATGTACAATTCAAGGACATGAACTAAGGGGTGGTAGGGAATGCTGGAGGGTGGGCAGGTGCAGGGCAGAGGAGGAATAAAAGGGAGAAAAAAGTGGGACAACTGTAATAGCGTAATCGATGAAATATACTTTAAGAAAAAGAATAAGTGAAATGTTTTATTTCTATCTTTATGCCCCTTATTTTAAATTGTGTACTGGACTAATCCAGAGGATTATCAATAATATTAACATTTCCCTTCTGCAGTTGGGTGTTTGTCTACGTTCACCCAAAAGTTACATATGTAATAGCCCCCCGACAGAGTCTTCAGGAGATATAGTTAAGAGAACTCATAAATCTAAAAAGACACAAAGGCAAAATGTAATCCCAGGAAAGTCCCTGCTTCCTTTGCCCTTCTACCCTAGCACACTCATTAGTGAAGAAGGTCATTTGTGGCA